>JAPTGZ010000007.1:406737-418460 GCA_029814645.1 Fowleria isostigma | reverse complement strand
TAACACCCCCCCCCCAAAAAAAAAAAAAAAAAAAACCCAACCCAGACCTGAATAATAAATAAAAAACCTGTAAAATTAAACTGTAAGGTGCACAATGACCTTTAATGATCTGTATGATGAAGGTGTAAAAGCACATTTAAGTGCAGTGACATATGGTTTATGAACAGTTTAAATGCCATATGAAGGTAAAAATTCGGATCTTTCTTAACAGTAAGAAAAAAAAAATATCTCAACCAATTGATTTGTCCAAATTCATGATTAACTTTAAATTTTTTAGTTGTTAAAGGAAAAGATTCAAGATGTGAGTGCATAAAGATATATCTGCCTGTTCCTCATTCATTCATTCATTAGTTGCAGGACTATTTATATTGCAGGATAATGAAGGCAGAAAACTCCACCTTTTGACCGTAGGCCGTTATATGCTGTAAATAAGAGCTGCAGAGTGTTAACATGTCACAGTTTAAGGTAAATAATCAACTTAGCAGTCAGTCCCAGTGACACAGATTAATTTAAAGGACACATGGGCTCACTGACAACATTATTTATGGAAGTCGTCCAGCTCATTATTTCAGTGAAATCATTGTATGTTTTAAACGTGATGGACATCCACATGTTGCCTGTTGACATGGATTGTAAAAAGCGCTCACAGAGAGTCTTTATTTCTTTGTGATGTTGGCGACTGTAAGAGTAGAGCAGAGGTGTTTTGGTGCTGCAGCGTTGTGCTGCTTTCGCCTCGTCCTGCTTTCCTTCCACCCATTTCTGGCCGCTGCTCTCTGCTCCCGTCTGTGATGGGAATACTGAGTAAGATGCTATTTAATTTCAGAAAGGCTGCTGATGCTCTTTGTGTTGCCAAACAGCCGTGGAAAAACAAAAAAACAAAAAAAACCATCCCCAATTCCCACTTGTTTGAGTGGTGTACATCCCTGTCAGATAACCCCGATGAAGCCATCTTTTTTAACGTAACATATGTCGGAGTGATTGGTATGCACAGGCAGCCTTTCGGACACCACACAAATTGTCTCCCTTCAGAAAGTCTACAGTCAATACTCTCTGCTCATTTTGAGAACAATAACAGTGCACGGAGTGTTTACCATTCCCGCACCATGTTTGCAATTTGAAAATCCAGCAACTTAACCCTAAAACGGCTGTAATCTAAACAGAAGCGAAATAATTCAACCTCAAGTGCTTTTATTTTTTCACAGTGCACTTGCCCAGCAGACTTTGATCACAAAAAAATGTGACAAATTAATGTTAGACCCACATCTATTTTTGTCACAACTTCCAAATCTCAAATGATTTATCACTATTTAGTATAATATTATCTGCATTCAGCATTTTTTAGTGGAAATCCTATATTTGATTAATTGATCTTGTAGACGGTCATAAAAGCTGAAAGGGAATGAAATGTTTATTTGATCAAATGAGGGAAAAAAAGAGGAAAAATGACTTTTTCAACAAAATATATTATAAACGGAACATAAAAACACACGTGTCCATTCGCTGCCATCTGTCAAACTCCATAGGTTTTACTGGTAAATCAGTTTTGTAGACGATAGCTCTGTTCCTACATTCAGTACGGAGCCTCTGAACACCTAAATGGATCATATCTGATGAATGGAAAGATGACAAACTACATGTATTGATAGGATGAGTGGATCAACAGCTATTTAACATATTATTAGTTGTTTTTGGATGGCAGTGGATGTTTGGGTCTTTATTGGTTAATTTATTTTACATTTCTCAAGGTATTCATTTAATTTAATATTTGTTTTACACATAAAGACAACATATTTTTTGGGGTTAATTTTTAAGTAGCATTCTTTGTGCATTTGACTCACTCTGTCCATTTTTTTGCCAGTGCATCAGAATTGAACTGACTTTCTTTCTCTTCCTCCATGTAGGTTTTGTCTTGTTTACAAAAATCGCTAAAAACACTGCTGAGCGGGGAAGGCAAGCCTCATGAGTCGGCCTCGTGGATCACAGCGACATAATGGATTTAACTAAAATGGGTATGATACAGCTCCAGAACCCCAACCACCCCACCGCCCTCTTGCAGAAGGCCAACCAGATGCGTCTGGCTGGGACTCTGTGCGACGTGGTCATCATGGTGGACAGCCAGGAGTTCCATGCACATCGGACTGTGCTAGCCTGCACCAGCAAAATGTTTGAGATCCTCTTCCACCGCAGCAGCCAGCATTACACCCTGGACTTTCTTTCACCAAAGACCTTCCAGCAGATTTTGGAGTATGCTTACACTGCCACGCTCCAGGCCAAGGTGGAGGATTTAGATGACCTGCTATATGCAGCAGAGATCCTGGAAATTGAGTACTTGGAAGAGCAATGCCTCAAGATTCTGGAAACCATCCAGTCATCTGATGAAAATGATGTGGAGGTCAGCGTCAACGACGGGAGCACAGAGGAGGAGGACGATCGCAAAGGTCACAATGGAGCCAAGAACTCCAAAAAGCATTCCATGGAGAGTCCTTATCCGTCAGCGACTCAACAGGTCTCCGCCTTGGCTGGTATGGTGGACCAGAGCCCCTCAGTCTCCACCTCTTTTGGTGTCTCCACTCTGAGTCCTACCAAAGCTGCTGTGGACAGCCTGATGAGCATTGGCCAGTCTCTGCTTCAGCAGGGCTTTGGCGGTGAACACCTCGTTCACGGTAACTCGCAGCATCTCATGACTGAGATCAAGACAGAAATGATGCAAGTGGACATGGGTGGGAACGGCCACGAAAGCCCTCAAAACATGGAGTCCAGCGCCTCCAGCAACGGAGAGCGAAGCAGCGAGGACAGGAATAGAGATGGTCCTGGAACACCAACCAGAAGCAGTGTGATCACCAGTGCCCGGGAGCTGCATTATGTCCGCGATGATGGCATGGGTGTTCCTCCGGGAGACATCAGCCAGATGGGGCTTGAAGCTATGGCTGGAATGACGGAGAAACACCTGGCTTCACTGTACTCCCTGCCAGTCAATCACAAGTCAGAGGCCATCATGTCCATGCCGGCGTCCATGGCCTCCGCTCTGCCCATGTCCCCGGCCCTGGCTATGTCCATGGACTTCAGTGCGTATGGGGGGCTCCTGCCGCAGAGCTTCATCCAGAGAGAGTTCTTCAACAAACTAGGGGAGCTGGCGGTGGGGATGAAACCAGACAGCAGGAACCAGCATGAACGGTGCAATGTTTGTGGTGCAGAACTACCAGATAATGAAGCTGTGGAGCAGCACAGGTAAGCTCAAACACGTTCACTTGCTTTCATTGTTTGTTCTCAGAGGTTCTGGTCCTTTCCGACTGAGTTTCGTTTACCCCGTTTGTCATGTTTTGGTAGTTATTTGTTTGGTTAGACAAGTTCTTCCTTTCTCACCTCTCAACATCCACCAGGTCACTTATGAATCTTTAAAAACTTAGAATTAGGGTTGCATTGAAGCTGTATTTGAACTGATATAGTTTTGCCAGGGGTGTCAAACATGTGGCCTGGGGGCCAAAAACCGGCCCGCCAAAGGGTCCAATCCGGCCCGTGGGGTGGATGAATGAAATACAAAAATTACACTGAAGATATTAAAATAATTTTTGGTCAATTCAATCTAAAGTGGGTCGGACCAGTAAAATACTATCATAATTAACTATAAATAATGAAAACCGCAATTTTTTTGTCTTTGTTTTAGTGTAAAAAAAGGAAAATTACACAAAATAGTTGACATTGACAGACTAGCCTTTTACAAAAAAATGTGAATAACCTGAACAAATATGAACAACCTAAAATGTCTTAAGAGAATTAAGTGCAACTTTTACAATATTCTGCTTGTTATTAAATGTTTTGTGTATTTGTCGATTCACTGTGATCTGTAAGTTGTAATGAACATGTGAAAATGAGAAGCTGAGGCAAAATAATGGCATAAATTGTTAAAATTGCACTTTTTTCTTAATGCATTTAATTTTTTTCATGATTATTTATGTTTTTCACTTTTTTTTTTTAAAGGATAGTTTGTAAATTTAAACATTTTGATAATATAATTTTCCTTTTTTTCATTCTACAACAGAAGTTGGACATACACATTTTGGAATTAACATATATTTTTAATTTTGTAATGATCTGGCCCACTTCACCTTATATTGGTCTGTATGTGGCTCCTGAATTTTGACACCCCTGGTTTAGGCTGAGATTTAACCACATGCAAAACAAAATAATATATATATAAAGATAGATCTTTGTCAGATGAAGTCTGACACATGCATCACATCCTTATACTTTTTTCAAATCATAGACAGAAGTTAAATTGGCTTGACATCATGGTTTCATACGCATGATGGGTGTTAAAAAGCTTCGTTGTTGTAATAACAACAAATACCAGTGACAACTACTATTCATGTGAATATTTTGACAATCCTGGCCTTGGTATAAATCACCTGTTTCCGATGTACGTTGTAAATACACAGTACGGATTCGTGGTTCATTCTCTGTTGCTTCTTTGGCAAGAAACGCACAGTATTGGCATAAAAACACCCAGTTATTTTGATGAAATAATAACCCACCTGCATATGTGTAATGTATAAACGAGCAGCATCCTTTGTGAATATTTAGCAGCTGAGGCCCACAGATCCAGTCGTCCAGACAGCGCCCAGCCTGCCCAGGTGACCGCTGTCGTAACACTGTCTCAGACCATTAGTCACACCTTCTGAGATGTGGGCGGCAGCTATCACACACACTTACCAAAGTGGTCCCCGCCATCCTGGACCTGACTCCCCTCCCCGTCTCCCATAACTGCACAAGGGGGGCTCTTTTTAGCTTGATAATTAGAGTAGACTGTCAGGCCAGGAAATGAGTCCTGAACCACCGCTCTTAGACAAAGAGGTGGCGCTAGGAGAGTGGACAGGCTATAGAATAGTGTTTCAATTAAGGGCATGAAAATAAATGTCATTATAGTGAAGATCAGCTGTTGTATAGGTTGCAATAACCTTGCCAAATGTTCCGTGGTGTTTTCTGGGTTTTGCAGCATTAATGTATTTGTGACTGGAGGCTTGTCTTGTCTCAAAGTCCATCATCTCACCCTGCAGTGTTTGGTTAAATCAGCGTGAATACACAGTGGTTCACTTAAGGATTTGAACCCTGTCACCCATCCCATCATGCTTTGTGACGGTGTCTTACGGTGCAAGGTTGAGAGCTCCACGGTTTCAGTCTGCGCTCCTCTGTGTCTAAATCAGTCTCAATGCTGTCGTTAGAAAATCCAGAATATTACTTGGCTTTTACCCCAAAATGAAGTGTCCTTGTGTGCAGCCTCAGAGTAACTTGTTGAGTGTTTTTTTTTTTTTTTTTTTTTTCCCTCTATTTCATAAACTGGTGCTGCACTCACTGTTAAATAAGTAGCATTGTGGTATTGGCATTTACCTACAAAAATTTGAGCAGCCTTCACGATAAGTGCTGGTTATTGATTGAACATTAAGGCTAGTTTTTGCATGAACTGACACTATCTAAGCAGGTCTCAACAACAGCTTTACAATGAACTATGACCTTTGTTTTAGATATGTAATGTAGTCTCAGCGTGTAAAAGACAGTCTGCACTCGTCTCTGTCTTGAGAAAAGTCTGGCATGTGAAATGGTTGCCTGTGTTTCAAGAGGAATTTCATCAATTCGTTCAAGCTGGGAAATCTTGTATCAAAGGAGATTTCCAAACCGTTTCATGCATTGATCTTGCCGCTTCGCCCCGTAGCATACTAATGGGTTAATTTAGACTGGTTGATACACCGACACGACACTGTTTAATATTGTACACGCTGTCCTGACAGCCTCCTGAAGAGTAGAAATCAAACATTGCATCATCCGCTGTCTGCTCTGCCATCCGCACATGAAAGGTCTGCTGAGCTACCCTGAGATGCATGATTATTCAGATGCTCCTTATGTCCTTGCAGTTTCCAATGTGGGTCATTTGATAGTATATCAAGTCATTTTTGTCTATGCGAGGCGTGATGCGCTCCTTTCTGTTGCTTTTTTTTTTTTTTTTGATGGAAACACAAGATGTTTGACTTCAGCTCAAGCCGAGTCATGTTCCTTGTGACTAATTACACATCATTTCCCAATAGGCGCTATGTCAGGGTTACTGCCGCCTTCTACAACAAACACCTAAAAAAAGTTGGTAGAGTTGACTTGGTGCATGCAGGTCAAGTCAAACATGACTGTAATTGTTTCCAGATGTGGACAAGTCACAAGTGTGAAGTCTGTGGGTGTGTGTATACACGTCTGTGTTAAAATTAATGCACCAGTAAGTATCCACTTCCTGTATAAATTTAGTTCCTGCTCCCTTTCATTCCTCTGTGGCCTGGATCGTATCAGAAAAGTACCCCACCCAGAATGAATACGCTGATGTGTGGCATATCGGAGGTTTTATCAAAGAAATTAGCAATTAATTTTCAGAGACTGAGAAGTACAAGCGAACCTCATCACACTATGATGTTTTGACGATGATGAAATTTCAGGCTATTATGGCTGTGATTAACATTCTAAAGGTGGAATTCAGTCTTTGTTTTGTTATTTATTAACCCTTCGTTAATAGGCTATTACATGCAAAGGTTTGCAGAAGAATCATTTTTTAAAAAATTGTATTGTTGAAAAATGCAATTTTCTTTCTGAGACTGCACAAAAAGTAGAGATGAGTCTGTGATAAATAATCCTGCACAGATGGTTTCCCTAAAATTACCTTTGAAATGCTGCAGTATATCACCTTGCTTATAGTATTGCAATATAGTGAACCATTACTCCTGTATCATACATATTGTAATAAATAAATCTGAGTCACTGGCCATCCACTGAATGTAATTGATAACTAAATCTGGAACTGAACACTGAAGACTGACAAAATAGAGCTTATTCCAGTTCAGTTTTTTTTTCTGATTATCTTCCCTTAGAGTCAGTAACTTTTTCTGAAATCCAGAAACCAACATACAAAAAGTTATCATCTAATCTCTGTTCTGATTTATAATTTTTACTGCTCATTATGTGAGTAGATGGATTATATGATGAATCCAAATTGGCTTCAAGTTTTTGTTACCATTCCAAAATATGTCAAACTGTATCCAGTATCCTAAATTCAGGACCACATGTTGCAAGAACTTTGCCTTCTGTACACAGCTCTATCTAACACACACACACACACACACACACACACTGACAAGCCCTAGATTTATTTCTTAAAGGAAGCCCAGGGTGAGTGTTGTTGCGGCTTTGGGCAGACAGGATTACAGCAATATTTTAGTAACCCTTACACTGAGAAAATAATCAACACAGGAAGGGCCTGAGTGATTGTTGGGAAAATAAATGCATCATGCAGTGGGCTAATTCTGCAGTGGTGGGGAAAGAAAGAAAAAAAAAAAACACAGCCCTCCGCTGCTTGGTATTCCAAACACAGCATCCAATTCAAGGGAACTAGCCTTGGGTTTATCTCTTTCACTTAATCGTCCATTCTCATGCAAATGAGTGACCCTCGCTGTAATGTACATCACATAAGTGAAAAAAGAGGCCGTTTTAAAGGAGCTTTTCCTGCATATAGCCGTTAAACATTACTGATAACCATCAATGCTGTAGCTCTGGATTGGAACACATAGCTGTGGGTTTTTTTGGAGTTGGGAGGGGGGGGCATTAATGAGATGAGTCAATGAAATTCTCCTCTCTGGTTTTGCTCATGTTATTTTATTATTGAGTGTTAGAATGGGGGGGGGCATGACAACAGCAAATAACCCTCCCCACATTAACCTCTGCACGCGTGCACACTCCTCGGCGGCAGCAGCAGCGAGGCCTCACTCTTCCATTTCCTCTCCTTTAGTAGCGATGGGGGGACGGAGGGCACTCTAATACCCCGGGCCCCAGGTGTTTAAACAGCGGGCCCCCGGCCCTTATCTGTGCATATCAGTGGGACAGATAACCCTTGGCAGTCCTCCTCAGTAAACCGAGAGCAGATTGAGCTCAGATAGCGGTCCATAACATTTGCAGCAGGTGATAACGTTGTATTAAGAGACACACATATATTCTGTGCACATTGAGTCGAGGCCAGTGGGACATATGCAGAGTTTTTCCTTATGAGTCGACACTTGTGCGCTGTAATCACTATCAACCATCCACCTGTTTGGTTTACTGCATTTCCAAGCCAGGACTTGTTTAAAGAAGTTCAGATGTAGAAATCCAATGTTGAAAAAAACTCACTCGTCTTTCCCATGTGAAGTTTCAATGCTAAATGTTAATACATGTACATGAAGTGTGATGAAAATCTGCAGTCTGCTGATCCTGGGCCTCAGGCAAGAAGCACGCATACGGTCACACTTGTTCTTAAACTCACCACATCAGTCCTTTTTATTCTAGTTTCTTTCAGGTGTAAACACCTTTCTTAGTGGTCCTGACCTGTTGGAGGAAAAATGTTTAGTTTGCTATATTTAAAAAAAAAAAGATAAATAATTGTATATTCAATTACTTCAAAGCAGTTTTGAGTCTGTTAACATTCTGTTCATTTATCATTTATGTTAGTGTCGTTAAGTTTCTCAGTTGTCTGTATTTGTTGAATCTATTGTAGTAGATTTAACAAATAAAGCCAATTGTACAGAAAGAAAGAAAGAAAGAAAGAAAGAATAAAATATTTATACATGAGGTCCATGGTTCTACATGAACATATGCTTTAATACTTTAACTGCCAACTATTAACTGTACCACACACATCCTAAATCCTAGCCCTACAAATAAATTATTTCAGTTGTGCTTTTAGTGAACGATAATTTCTCCTTTTATAAAAAAAAAAAAATTCACCGAAAAAAGCGTTGGTTAAATAGTTAAAATGACTGAAGTGTGTGACGTGTCTCAGCCTTTATCATAGGACATTTTTTCTGGAACAAACTGAACAGGAACCCAGTCTTCTACATGTACATTCAGCTGTATCTCCTGGTCTTCTGGAGTTTATACTTTCTGTTGTTTTATTGCTTTAGTGAGATGTAGCAGTTAAAAAAACAAAAAACAAAACCAAAAAACAAAAACAAAACAAAAACCCTCCCTACAGTTGATCTTGACGCACGACAGATTTACAGAGTAAATCTGCAAGACTGGCTGAGATTTTCTTTTGGGCACTACGGGACATGAATGGACGTTTGATAGTGGTTTTGAAGACATTGTTAGGGTTTGAGTCCAACAGCCACTGCTGCACCCTCTTTGTGACCGCAGTCGCTGCCTTTATCATCAAACAACATTGATGTCCAACTGTGAAACACTTGCCAGAGAACAACACAAACCATGTAACCATAAGATATCTAACAACAGCCTTTCACTCTCTATACTCTGGGTTTATATGCCTCATGGTAGGAACAAGTAGAACATATATTTAAGTATGTTTTTTTTTGGCACAGGGCTGGTGAGTGGTGCTTGTATTTGTGAGTATTCACTAGTCCCAACAGAGAAGCCATGTTTTCCTATATATAACCAAACCGACCACATTCAAGGGAGTTCATGTAAGCAATGTCTTATATTGGGATATTATACAAACCAATCCATTTGGCTCATCACATGTTAAATCTCAAAATCAGCTGAAATGTCTTATTATAATAGGTACACTTTTTTTGAAAGAACATTACATTTCTTTTTTTTTTAAACAAATATTTATCAATATTTCAAGCTTTACATTTTTAAATGTAATTATCAAATATTTCTAAGTGAAAGCATTGCATTTGTCTGTTACACGTCAAAACAAAAATAAACGTGAACACAGAACTTCTCGGCAAAGTGTTAGTTCTCTTCTTATGACAACATTGGGGATCAATAAATTACAAAATAAAAATAAATTTAAGCCCTGTGATGAACTGGCGAAATGTCCAGGATGTACCCCGCCTTCGCCCTTAAGTATCTGGGATAGGCTCCATGCGACCCCCGTGACCCTAGTGAGGATAAAACGGGTTCAGAAAATGAATGAATGAATAAAAATAAATTTACAACACTAATTAGTACCTGTGTAGAAAAACACCCTTTTACCTTTTATTTAAATTACACATAAATGTCCACATAAAAGACAATCATCCAAATCCCTCTAGAAATGGTCCAGAATAGGTCCTTAATGGAGTCCACCTTTTTCAAATAAGTCCATGGTCAGGTTGAGGTTTGCTGTCCTTTTTTCCCATTGAATATTCCTTCATGAGTCGTTCTTTCCATTGATCCACAGTAATGACTTACACCAAGACACGGTTATCAACTTTTTTGCCACCATAACATGGATTTTTAATAAATGCAGCTTTTCTTTACACACAAAGTCACAAGGAAGCACTCCTAAAACTAAAAAAGCTCAGAGAGCTCAGACCTCCGCCAAGCATGATAGTCCACCCCCCCCCACACCCACATGGCGGACAGAGGAGAGACCTCAACTAGCACCGAATTGGCGCATTTAGACGGGATTAAAATGTCGGATCACTCCCAAAATCTAATTGATTGTTCCTTGTGTCATTTCCATCATGTCTTGCAAATTTCATCAAAATCCATCCAGTAGTTTTTGAGACAGACAGACAGACAGATAGACAGACAGACAGACAGACAGACAGAACGTAACCTCTTTGGTGGAGGTAAAAACATCAGTGGATTCCATCTTGTATTTATTCATATAATTTTAGAAATTTCTACCCGAATCCCTCCCCATAACATTCTTAATTTAGCACAAGCCCAAAAATGAACATTAAATTTCTAATGGGGGGAAAAAAAAATGAAAAACTTTCTTAAAATGATTTTATTGTAGTAGACAGTAAGTGCACTATTCAGACATGTTGCGCTCGTTTCATATGTAAGAAAAGAAAAATGAAGCTCTTATTATTGACAGGTCAAAGTTTAGATATTTTTTTTTTTTATGTCTGAGATGTATGTCCAGAGAAAGGCCTTTACACAAAGCATATATTTCTGCTAAGCGCTTGGTGTTTCTGTCAATTCAGAAGTTTACTTGTTAAGGAAACTATTCTGGCAGGGCAGACAAAAAAAAACCAACAAAAAGCTGTGTAAAAACACCTGCATCTGCTTGCCTCTGTCATGCTCTTAGTGTACTGTACATTACTTTCAGACTGAAATAGAACACAAACTAAAGCGTCAGCTAGCTCATGATCCTAACCTGTAAAAACTGTGCGAGCATTCTCCTGCTTCCTAAAAGCAACCCAGCAACAAAGCATCCATTACAAGGCAGTGGATTACCCTCTATTTGAAATCACTCAGTGAGCTAAGTCTCCCCGGCTTGCACTCAGAGAGTACAGTACATGTTATAGTGTAATAATCCAATAGCACAAAAAGCCTCACTCAACGAAAACACCTCTCCAAGAAATACCTCAACCACAGACAACGGCGAGCTGACGGCTTATTCCAGTCTGGCTGCCACATCGTCTCGCTTTTTATCCTCACAGGTACTTTTTTTTTTTTTTTTGCCCTTATTGGAGGTGCGGTGTTTGTTTATGCCCCAGAGGAAATGGTGCTTTGACCGGGCCCGCTGTGATGGCCACAGCCGAGGCAGCTGCTGGCCCGGGCCCAATTATAGACAGGCTTTAAAAGGCTCTGGTTGAACTGTAAAGATTTACACTGCCATCACTCTGATCTCAGATCTGGGCTCTGTCCTCACTGTCAGGATAGGGAGATGTATCGATTAAAGACTTAACAGGGGGGCTACATCATGTGGAATGGGCTGCGTGCACACACACACACACACACACACACACACACGCACATGCAGACACACA
>JAPTGZ010000007.1:259379-271527 GCA_029814645.1 Fowleria isostigma | reverse complement strand
GAGAAGGAGGGGTTTACTGACCAGACTCGGATAACAACGACTCTGTAGCACTCACTTTTAGTAGTATTTATTTATTTATTGCTATTTTATTATGGTATTCTTTTTAACTTGACGGTTTTATTGATTGATTTTATCTTTTCTGCCTTCTTGTGTGTATGAATGTACGACGGCGTAGAAGAGCCACATAAGAAAAACAAATCACTTGCTACTATGGGAATAAAGTCATAATATTACGAGAATAAAGTCATAATATTACAAGAATAAAGTTGTAGTTTTAAAAAACTTGTAATTTACGAGAATAAAGTCGTGAGATGCTTGGGTCTTTATGGGTTAAAAAAGGTTAAATATAGAGAAAATTTTGTTTGGAAACTAACACAAAAGTAGTGCTGGGTCTTTATGGGTTAATTCCGATTTCCCTCGGGCTCTCCATTGTTAAAAAAAGTGACTAAAAACCTCCGGACTTCATTGTGTTTCATGGATCTGCTCCAAATATGATGGATTTCTCGTGTGTCTTTGCCCAATATTTCCACAAAGTTTCGTGAAGCCAGTTTTCATGTAACTGTACTGACTGATAAGATAAAGTAAGTTAGACTTTATTGATCCCCCAAGGGAGGAATTCAAATGTAAAGAAGCACAAGACGATGTGTATCACATACAACAGAAAAATAAAACACACATATAATTTGTTAGACTACAAATGGCTAAAAATTTTAAAAAATAAAGTAACAAGTGTGCAGTCGGTGACATTGATATGATGCAAGTGTGACATTGACGTAGACATAAAGTGATGATGTGTTGAATCGGTGTGTACAGGTGTTTAATACCGTCACCCACAAGAAAACCAACAGGGTCTCTGGGAACCTCTCAACAGGGCTGGATCCGTTAACGCCTCTCATTAGCGTCTCATCAGTCTCTCCCCTGGACACACAGTGATTGGCTCGGTGCTGTGAACCCTCCATTCAGCGGCAGTGGATGAATAACACTTGACCTTTCTAATATCCCCCGTATTGAAATAACACAAACACAACTCGCCACATGACAGAGGTTCTGTTTAAATTAGAAAGTTAAAGTGTCATTTCAATTCATTTTCCAAAGGATTATTCCACCACTTCATCAAACTAATCATTAGTTCAGTAATAATTTCTGCTTCTTAACCCATAAAGACCCAAGCATCCACTGCCGACCAAATCCATCGACTGATCGAAACTTTAAATAACTATTGATCCACTAGTCCTATCAATACATGTCAATGATCGGTATAAAATGCAGTTTTTATGTTTTTGTGGTCATCAGATATGACCCAGTTGAATCTTCAGAGGGTCCGTATAAACATGGAAACACCGTCATCTTCTACAACATTGATTCATCAGTAAAACCCCTGGAGTTTCGGAAATGACGGTGGATGGACACACTTGGTTCATGTTCAGTTAGTGATGATGTACTTGACTGAAACTGTTTCTTTTTCCAAATTTTTTTCTCATTTCATCTAATAACTTTTGAATTTATTCTGAGCTTTTACAAACATGTACATTTTCAGTAAATTACATACAATAAAATATGTAATTTTCACATAAAAATGCAAAATTCAGAGAATAATTTTATAATAGATGGCGATGAATTTCTCGGCACAAAAAAAATCATTTGGAATCTGTGTTGAAAATAGTTGTGGAACCTTAAGGGTTAATCTATTGTTGCTCTAATGAAATAATGAATGAAGTCACCTATTACATTTCTGACTAACAAATGTTTAAAACTTGGTACCAAAGTTAATAAGTCATGAAAGCAGCAATTTAAACATTACAATGCGTCTCAAGAATAAATAAATAAATAAGTGAAACATGACATGAAACGGGTCCAAGAAGCAGAGTCGTATCCAAAGGCAGCTCCACTGGAGAGTATTGTGTTCAGTCTGAGCTCGAAAGCTTAACAAACATGGATTTATTTATACAGAAATGTCTGTGTACAGTACCCGAGACGCACAACATCAGAGAGGGTGTATGGTGGGAGCAGGGGGGTTACTGTTGGCCATCAAAGCCAGATTTGATCTGTGCCTGCCTCTTGGCAGCACTTCAGCCCTTGGCTAATGTTCTCTGATGACAATATTTGGCCTCTGAAACTGTGGCTGTTTCTTGTTGCTCTGAATGGGAACTATTGTGGTGTCTCCTCTGTCGGTCCGATCAGCTGCAGTCTGACTCACCCTCTGTCTCCTCACTCGGTCTGTCTTGTCTCACATTAAACAGAACAGCTCTGCTTGTATATGATGCACCTCCCTACTGTTCGACAACTACGTGGGACACGTATCCAAAACCATGGGAGAGTTCGGAGGCTGTCGGGCATTCCTTAAGTTGTCATCATTCCTAACAGACGAGCTCTTTTACATTTGAAAGGGGGGAGGGGTGGTCAGGGTGCCAGGGGAACTCACAGCAAAACATCATGTGGCTGTTTTTACCCACTGAACTCGTGCAAATCCTCATGCACACGCTCTGCAAACATTCCCATTCTCTGCCAGCGTTATGCAACACATACACAAAAATAAGTCCAGGAATTCCTGTGTTCAGGAGCCCAAATCACTTGTGAGTTGCATTACATCTCCTGATAGCTAATTTTTGTTACTTATTTTCTCAAATTGGATGGCAGTGCATCAGAGTGTGTGTGTGTCTGCTTAAATTGGGACTCGCCTTGGGGCTTTTGTAAGCAAAGCACACAGTCTGTCTGGCTTTTCATGGAGCTCTCATCCTTAAAGAAAAAACAGTGCTGTCATTTGGAGTTGTAGCCCATAATACTACTCACTCCCTCTTGTTTGTGTCCTCAGCTTTTACTCATTTTTTTAAATCCTGGCTTTGCACTTTTAACGGCTGCACAGACAATTACAGCTTGTTCAGTAAGGCCACATGTTTATTGGGTAACATTCCCTTGTGGAGACTTCCATTTCATCCTGTGGCTGTCAGGTGATGGAGGATAATGTGATGTGCATACTAATGGCCAATGAAACTGCATATTTAATTTCTCTGAAAGACCACTGAGCTTTGTGACAGCTGCAAAGATGAATGCTCCTTTGATAGACAAAGACGACACCCTGATATACATATTGCTGTCCCTGTTATACTGACTGGCATCTGTCTGTATATACAGTAAAACTATCGTTCACGCATGTTATCACCTGAGATGATTCGTTATCTGATGAAACAACGAGGCTTATCACTTTTCAGCATTTCTATGGATGTGGACAAAATCGGTTTCACAGGATTCATGTAGAAAATAGTATGTGATATGAATACTGAAGGCACTTGAAATATTCACCCATCAAGGACATTAGTTTGGGGTTCCATCCAATTATTTTATAGATTTTTATATTTTCACCAACTAGTTTGAAATATAAGCTCATAGAACTGAACAGTAGTCAATGCTATGACTGTGTCTTGTTACCTCTGCCAAGGAGGTTATGTTTTTGCTGGCGTTTGTTTGTCTGTCTGTCTGTTTGCAATTTTACACAAAAACTACTGGATGGATTTTGAGGAAATTCCAGGATTTCTTTTAAAAAGGATTCTTTAACACTGGGAGATTGGACCATTTTCGGCATTTGTGCATAAAACTCCACCAAAAAAAACAAAAAAACCAGTCAGAGCACTCATACAAATAAATGTAGTTTATTACTTTGGTGTGAGTCACAATATGGAGGAACTGTCATGCTTGGTGGAGGTCTGCGCTCTCCGAGTGCTTTTCTAGTTCTAACTCTAACCCTAACACTTTCCCTCGTTTTTTTGGGTTTTTTTTTTTTTTGTTTGTTTTGTTTTTTCTTAACCTTTTAACACCTACCCTTCTCATGGTAGTCGAAACCTAAGCAAAACCCCTCCTCAGGATTAGGCTTATAGCAGTATGAGCCCCAAATACATGTATTTACTGCACTTGAAAGGGAATATCTTCTTGTTTTTGTGTGAACACTGTGGCTGGAACACCAGCTAAACTGTATCAGTGCAAACACGGCTCAAATATAACCTTATGCAGATGAGTTCTGAGCACAGGTTTACTGTCTGTTTGAGTCAACAGGCCACCGCGGAAACAATAATGAATAGCTCCCATCTTTCAATGTTTGAGTCAGAATTATAACTATATCAAATGAAATCATCTAAAATAGTAGGGTAGGGGACAAGGTTAACCCTGTACATAAATTGATTATAATGGTGGATATTCTGACTGCCACTTAATGGTGCATTTCACTCAATAAGCTGTTGTTTGTGGTATTTACGTTATCAATTGTCTTTGACCTAGAATTCCGTTCCTTTTGTCCATAAACTACAACTGGCTTTGGCTGTGCCCTCTAAACAACTTGTAGATGTGCACTGTTTCAAACTGTTCTTGTTCCCTGTTTCTCCTCAAACATAATGGCTGTCATTACCATTTCCATCCAATATGGTATGTAATTTTTGCATTATTCCATCTAACATTGCTGCTCATTGCACTTATTTGCATTTAGAAACTGTAAACAACAAATTAAAAATCCACATTTTGGTGGAAATCTAATGCTTTCTTTCAGACCGAGGGGCAACATAGTCTTTTGGCGCTCATTTATGAACATAAGTCACATATGAACCCAGCCGGTCTGCAGCTCCAGTTATTCTTGCATTTTTTTTTCTTTCATCATCTTTGCAGTTTTCGCCTCATTTAGACAGTCAGGTAAAATCACTTTTCTCAGCTATTTCGAGTCAGATTGATTTTTAATTTTAGTAAGTCGTTCTAAATCAGACCCTGCAGATGCAATGATAGTGGACGCATTGTTGGACATGTTTTGTCACAAACTGCAAAAGGCATCGCACATGAGCAGCCCTTTTGAATTGTAATGGGTTGATGATGCTCCGTATATGGTGGGTTGGAGAATTCTTCTCACCTTAAACTAAGGACTAAGTGACTGAGTGCTCTGTTAAAAATAGCAGTAAATATTTAAGAACTAATCATTGTTTGAAATAGAAATCCATTAATGTATTCTGTTTTATAAATCTTGAGGGAAATTTGGGCTGTGAAGGACAAATGACTCATTCCATTAGACCAATGTTTTTGGCAGAACCGCATAGAATGAACCAGCACAAATGAAGAGCAGCAGTTGTTCATTGAATTTTTTTTTTTCTCTTTGTTGTACCAGTTGCTTTCAAAGCTGTTTTAATGTGGATTTTGTTCCATTTCATAATATGGTATTGTGAAACTGTGGTGCTCATTTAAACCCAGCCACCTCCAACGTGTCATTTTCAGTTTGCATTTCCAGTAAAGCCACTCCCTGTATAGCTTTTGAGCTGCACTTTTTTTTTTAAGGGTTTTTTTTCCTCATTCTGACTTTATCTCTTTATTTCTGCCAGCTGTCTTCATCTCTGTTTCATTAGATTGTTTTGGTCTCCACCATAATTTATGGCTCTTGTATTTTATTGGTAAAGCCCATCACACACGCATTCCAGTTGATTAAACTGTAGCTTGGTGCAGAACAGTAAAAGGTCACTATATGTGCACAGTGAAGGAAAAAGTAAGCAATAAATAGGATTTAAGAAAAAAAAAACAAAAAAAAAATTGGGTACACATCACCAGTGAAGATGCATGCATTTTAAAGGCTCTGCAGGCTTCAGGTCTGTCTACAAGTGCACACTTATTTGCATCAAAATCTACACATTTATGCTGCAAACAGAGACGCATTGAGTATGAGCAGTTCCAGTTTATTCATCATGAGCTGAGAGTAGCAGCAGCATCTCCCATGTGACCCGTAAAGAAATGAATTCGCAGTCCACAAGTCTCGGAAGAATTTGTTGTCTGACTTGTCGGTGTTCCTGTTTATACATGAATCATCTCCGTGTACATCCACACACATAAGCAGTGTGGCAGAAAATCCAGATATAATAGGAGCAGGATGCTACTCTCTTACTCTTTTCTCTTTCTTTCTCCCTTTATCTTCCTCTGTCCTTTTTTAAAGTCTTGTAATACAGGGAAAATATGCAAACCATGGAGTGGCAATAGTGGGTTTAGCCAGTGGGAACACAGCGTGATTCCAGCAGGCCTCGGCCTCAGAGTAAACACTTTCTTTTCTCAAGCCAGAAATAGTTTGGCTGGAGAGAGAGAGAGAGAGAGAGGGAGGGAGGGAGGGAGGAGAAACAGAAAGAGAGAAAGAGGAGGAGGAGGTTGGACAAGGTTATGATTGTCAGAATAAAAGAACCTCTTTGGTCACATTACTCTTTTCCCTTTTTCGTCTACTTCTTTTTCTTCCCCATAAAGTGTTCACACCGGTGGCCTCGCAATCAGTTAACTCAAACACAGATGCACACACACAACCACACACACACACACACGTATATATACACACAGTCCAGTCATGTCACTCAAGGAAATTAGGCCAATGGCAGCGCTGCACAGGGGTCACGTCAAAAGTGCCGATTGTCTCAATCACATTAGTCCGGCACTGACATCTGTTTAGCATTTAGTTAATTGTGATGTTATTAAGTTGTCAGTGAGCATTAGGGCGGCGATAAGCAAAGCAAATATTCTTCCAGCCTGGGTAGACAGTGCTACACAAATGCAGAAACACACACATTCACACACAGAATTCCACCCCTGTTGACCCTGTAAGTGTGGATGTATTTCCACTGGTAGCATGAAGCCACCAAACTGAAAATCCCAGTGAACATGAGGTGTTTTTTTCTCAGCTCAGCTTGTCATTTGAAGGCAGATGTGCATTAGCATTGTGACATGCTGATCATAGAATGTCACAAACAAGCTTCCTGTCTATGTCATCTGGTGAGTCAAAATGCTGATTAGCACCAGGCTAGCCTTTCGTCGATTAAGCTTCCCACACTTAGGACAGAGCCAGCTGTCCATGCTCATAGGCAGATTATTTGTCTGTCTGTCTATCTGTCTGTCTCTCTGTCTGTGAATTATACAGGGAATTATAGGTCACAGAAAGACATGTAAGACCATGCAGCCTTCCATCAGTAAGGAAAAGCTTTGCTCATTTCCATCTCCAGCCACCTTCCATTAGTCATGGGATTAAACGACAGAGATTGGCTTAGTTTTTATATTGTCATGATATTTACCTAAGAAGTTTAATGATTATGCAGATAATGTCAATCTACATCTTTTGGGAGACTGTTATGAAAAGTTCCCTCTACTCATAGAGCTTTGCCAATAAATTAGCTTTGGTTCTTGAGCCAATTCTATCCAGGATTGTCCATCTCTAGAGATGCAGCAAAGACAAAAAAAAATCTGACAGTCTCACAGTTATCTGTTTTATTTACTAAGATAAAACTTTTTGATACGTGTCTACAGAATTTGCTGCATCAAATAATATTCAGTCAATCATGAATACACAATCTTTTTAAACAAAGTGAACATTTTAAGTCATCCTTGCAGTTTTACAAAGATGAAACACATTTACACTTACACCTACAGACTCTGGTTTGGTCAACAGATAACAGAGATACCGTGCAATTTTTTACTTTTTTGTGGGATAAGCATGTGCCGCACAAATTATTCAGTGCCAAGTTTTTTATTGGGCATTCATTACTCTCCCTTTTCATTCCGTCCCCTGAAACAAATATCTCTTTCCTTTTGCCTCCCTCCATCTTCCCTCCTTGGCACTCGCTCTCACTCACCCTCCAAAATAAGAAGAGTAGAAGTGGTCAGAGACACTATCGGTGGTTAAATTAAATCAAGCGCCACTAGCAAGACTACAGTCACTTCTTCTGCTACTAACTGTCTCCCGCTCCTCCTCTTCTCCCTCAGCAAACAAATTTTTCCCCAGATAAGATCTAAATGAGTTTTTCCAGGCGGAGGAAGATCCTCAGTTTGGCTGATGGATACTATGCAGGGGCTGCAGTGTGACCAATACCCGGCAGTAATCATCCGCCACGGCCATAAGTGTTATGCTCGGCAGCCTATGTGAATAGGAGATGTGTGGTTTGTGTGTAAATGAGATAAAATGTGTGAATGAGAGTTGGCACGGCTACATTCCCCAGCACCCAGCTTCATTCATTGAGAAATACCCAACTGGGCCCCAGCACTGCGGAGCCTCAGCGTTGAGGCTTAGTGTCATGGTGGGCACAGTTGCATTGAACACATCACCACAGGAAACCATGGGACAACAGCATGTCAGGGAGGGGAGCTAGTATTCTTATAAGGGGAAATAGGTGGGTGGGATTCACAAGCAAATTGGGATGCTCGTAGTGATGCGACGGTTTGGCTGAGGGAGAATCCCCACATGGATGGATCATTGTAAACCAGGGACAGCAACTACACATCCAGAGAGACCAATAAAATGATGTGGTATGGTCAGTGTGAGGGTGGGTGGGGGGCAGCGGATTATAGACTCCCAGAGGGCTGTGCGATTCATGGGCCATAAAATGGAAGTCAGCAGGATACACTGCAAATCTGGCCAGCCAATATCCACCATCCCTTTCCTCCCTCTTTCGACCCTGAGGATGTGTCTCAGGCCTACGTCACAATGCAACCCCGGCGAGCATGTCCTGTTGTTGGACAATCTTAACTCCCCTGGATGCCGCTATTCTCCCTTGTTGTATTTGCATGTCAGCACTGCGCCTTTGTTCAAGTTCAGCCTGGTAAAAAAACTGGGCAGATAAGGAAAGAGACGGAACAGTGCGAATCAACGGAGGGCTTTGCCATCCAAGGAATAAAAAAGGGCTGCCTTTTGTCAGGAGGTTCCTACTTTCAGATATCCCCATTGCATTTTAACCTTGGCAAGATGAGGACTTTGAATATAAAAGGATTCACCCAAGAGAGCGAAAGAGATGAGAAACATTGGCCCCTCGTCAACAATGGCCACGGTTCTTTTGTCCACGGTGTTATTTGAAGTAAATCTCCCTCTGTAATTAGATTGGAGCTGTTTGTGGACATCTTAGCAGAGTGCGTCTGTGTTAAAACAGCAATGCGCGAGGGCCCTTTTAATTTACAGTGCAAATACCTTTCGATTAGCGTGGAGACAGAGGAGGGAGGGGTTGGGATTCAGGAGGAAGGACAATGGAGAAGTCTTTCAATCCTTTTTTTTTATTGTTGTTGTTTGAGAGCAAGAAGAGGCTCGAGCAGCTCTCCTGTGTTCCTTAATTGTGAAGCAAGGAGATTAGTACGAGTGCTTCCAACCTTTCACCCCTAACAAAGGAGCCATCAGATCCAGTTGCCTAGTGACACAGGGTTTCACACCAGCAAATTTAGCCACTGCCTCCAACACTCCAGCTCTATCTCGTTGTGGTACATTTTAAGTGAGGGAATGGAATCTGCAGGTTTTGCTCTTCCCCCATGCAAAGCATTTCTGTCTGTGTCCATCTGACAGCACCCTTAATGGTAGCGAGCAGCCACGCTAATGAAAGTGGCCGTTCATCCTCACTGCAAGTCTGTCTCTCAGACTCATATAAAAGTTAATGTACCCGTGACAATGACATTCAGAAGACCGTTTAGCTTTGGACAAATGCTGCATTTCTTGGTGGCAAGAGCAGCCGGGCACAAAAAATGTCCTTTTACACTGCGTGCAGCTCAATCAAAGGGCACTTAGCAGTGTCATATTGATTATGGGAGCTTAACCCCCGTCAATCTCTGATGGGTCATTTTGGCAGCCTTCCCGTAGATGACTTCAATGAATAGAACAGCATCAACATAGAGATAGGGGGTTTCCTCTTTATAAGTCATCACAGGTCACGTCTAAAAGAATGAACATGAATATATACTCATCAGGAGGAGGCAGAATGATTCCTGGATGGATATCACAACTGTCAGGCATCACTTCAAGAATAAACAAACAGATCTTGGACAGGCCTAGAATGAAAATGGCATTTATAACCTACCTAATTAATTATCACTCCATTTGGATGTGATTGCAGTCCTAGTTAGTGTATAGTAGCATGCTTCTTTTGACATTCTACAAGTCCCACCCCTTCTATGTCCGCCATGGGACCTAACCTTGCATGAAGTTTTAGCGGCCACTAGTGTCACTAAGTACACATATAATATTTGCCAATTTGAATAGAATTTTGTGAGCCAAGAAAGTTCTGGCTCGTGGCAAAGACAGGAAAGAAACACTTAGTTTTGTCTTAAACGGCTAAATAGACCCAACACCAAAGCGACAGTTGCCTTGGCCCGTTCTACCTCAATCTTCCAGAGAGATGTGAAAAAGCAGCATTTGATGAATTAACTTGCACACAAATACCACAGGTTAAATTAAAATACTCAGAATCTCTGCTGCATTTCAGCTCTGATGCCTCTTCCTTCATTCTTCAAAACCCAATTTTCTGGTTGTAAAACCAAGAAAAATGGTGGTCAAATGCTGAGCTTGAAGCTTCCCAAAGCACAAACTAATCTGTGATGTCAGGATGTCAACCTATATAAAAGTATTAGTTCAGTGAATTATTCAAATAACCACCAAGTAAATTTTTTGACAGGTAGAAAGGATCATTTAGATGTAAAAAAAAGTCATTCATTTCAGGATAAGAGAGAATTAGCTTTGCCAGACTTTTCTGTGTAATTACTTGGCAGGTCATGCTAATTACTGGTTTCAGGTTTTGTTTAACAGCACTGCGTTTGAAAGTCAGAAAGTCAACCCTGTTTTTAGCCATTATTTCTTCCCTCCAAATAGATTCCCATTCACTTTAGTAGAGAACGAAAAGGACCTTGTGGGTAATTCCCAAATTTGGGAAGTTTGTTAAAAAAGAGCGTGTCTTTTTTCATTGTTTCTTCTTCCATTTGAAATCGTTGAAAGGTGGGGAAGCAAGTGTAATTTACGTCTGTTAGGTCTTACATGTGAATAGCAGTAAATGTTCTAAACATAAAAACATGAGTATTTGATGATTTCACACAAACTTCCAATAAATTCCACCACCATCTGTTTTGTAGAGCTCCCAAACGGGCACTAAATTTACTCAATGAACTCTGTGGCTCAGCTGGTTTAAGGTATAAAACATACTTTCTTGATTTCTTTCTTCTAACCCTTGCGAACACTTGGATACAATAGTGATCCAATGAAACCATATGAAATCCTTGAAAAAAGGTTTGGTATCATAATCCATCTTAACCTCAGCAGAAAAGAGTCTCTCATCTTCATTAGACGGGCTGAACGTGGCTCTCGAACAGTGAATATTGCACTGAAGCAGCTGCTGTACTTTGAGACAGGAAGGAGAGAAACAGAGCGCAGACTTGGCCGGGTTTGTCTTGGAGGTGGCCTGCTTGGACAATACTCCAAAAAGGAACTCAAGTGGGACCCATTACACCCTGCCGAGGGCAGACTCTTATCAGTTAATAGCAGGTTTCCCTCTGAGAGCAGATTGTTTTGATAGATGGCACCTGGTCAGGCCTTTGCAACCAGCAACAAAAAAACCACAAGTGTATGCCAGATAAGCTGTGTGAGGAAAAAAATAAAAGAACATCCTGTGAGTGTTAATTTGGACATGGTAACAGAGTAAAAGTACACATGTCTGATGCCTTGTGTCTGCTTAAGACGCTGCATTTCTTCTGTATTTTTTTCAGTGAGTTTAATGGTATTTACCCCTGAGCCAGTGAGACCCCCACCCACCCCCAGCAAATTATACTGGTTGACTTTTAAAAATTTCTATATACATTACATTTCTACATTTCTATAATTACACTTAACAATATTTCTGCACACTTATTTATGTATATTTCTTTACTTATCACATTGATAATATTTACCTAGCACATATTGCACAGATGCTGATCTAATCGGGTTTTTATAGCGTTTTAAATATGTACATTTTATATAAATATATATATATATAATATAAATATTTAGAACCATAATATATGTGTATTAGTGCATTGACCTGTGGGGATCCACAGGTTCTCGATGTGGTATTTTTTTATGCTGTTATGAATTTGTGCATGCTGAACCACATCACGACCAAAGTGTTCTGGCCATAGCAAAGTGAGTGTAAAGCTCCTGGATTCTAAAATTACTAATAACTCCCAAAATATTGGTCCTATCAACTTACCGTTTCCGGTTCTCTGTTCCTTGACCAAAAATACTTAGGAATGCTGAACCGCAGCAGTCAACTCTTTACGGATTTTGTGTGAATCCTGAGGCGCACACACACACACACACACACACACACACACACACACACACACACACACACACACACACACACACATATATCTATAT
>JAPTGZ010000007.1:77211-92751 GCA_029814645.1 Fowleria isostigma | reverse complement strand
GGACCGGTCAAATTTTGGATGCACCGATTCGTCGGAGGCGAGCCAGACAGCGCCACCTAGCCGCCTGGCATGCATACTCAAATGAATTCTACTCACCTCTGCATTACGGAATGCACACAGATTTCCTCCTGAAAACACTCGTCTAAACACGAAATAATAAGTGAAGACCCGATGCGACTTTTGCGTCTTCTGTTCAGACTGTCATCGTATAAACGTAGCCTAAGTTCCTCCCTGCAGGTAGGCATATTTATACCCGCCTGTTAAATACGTACATCCCCCTCCGTAGTTAGTATCACCTGCCACACATTGGTTTGTGTGTAATGGGTGATTTACCAAAATTGCCTACATGACAACAGGTGCAAAGTCTTGACGATCACCTTATTTAAATGAGGATTTTGCACAGTGTGTGCTTTGCAAGCATCATGGAGAACAAAGGACAGTGTTCCCCGAAACAAAATAAAATTCAACACTTAGGAAGTGAAAGTGTTGGTGGAGGTGGCAAACAAAAAGTTAACTGATTTGCAGAAAAAAATCTAACCAAAACCTGGAAGAATGCGATATGGTAGGCCATCTCTGAGAAAGTCAATGTGGTGGGAAAAACAAGAACACCAGAGGAAGTCAAAAAAAGATGGTAGAATCTCCAGAGGAGAAAAAAAGGAGAAAGTTATCTATAATAAAACACTGGCAAATATAATGGGTGGTAGATGTGCAGAGGAGGACCCCCTCTCTACACTTGAGCAGCAGGTACAGCTGTGGTTTTGTGATAAACAGATCAATGGACTGCAAGGATACGACACCCTTGAGCCAGAAACCACAGAAAAAGGTAGGTCTATTACTACAATTTTATATACATACATATTTATATATATATATATTATATTATATATATATAAGACATTGTGTGTACACAATATACACAACACATTATACCGCAAGTCCAGCAGTCTGGTTTCCTGTTGTTTAGCTGGTATGTATGTTTAAGCTCTACTTAAACAATTTACTCAAAAGACGATATTATGATGAATATGATAAGATTATGGTGTTAGATAACTACTGTGTTGACGCGGGGAACCACTGGTTCTCGATGTGGTAGCTTTTATGCTGTTTTGTATTTTATGTGTGCTGTACCGTATTTGTCCAGCAGTCACCGCCAAAGCATCAGCAGTCAGCGCTCCCAGTTTTGTGTGAATGCCTGAACACACAAACACCTGTGCACACACATACTACACACAGAGGCCACTTGGCTTTTATAGGTTCAAGGTGACTTTATTAATACCTGTAGGTAGATTTGTTTTACATCCTGGAGAGGGCATCTCAAACATTCAAACGTTAAAACATTAAAACACAGGACACATCCGAAAGACTATTTAAGAACAGCAGAGATAAAAGACGTGGACAGGTACTCAAGCAGATACTGAACATGGTTAAAAGACTAAAATAGATTTTTAAAAAAAAAACAGACTAAAATAAATTAAATGAAATCATTAGATATCACTATGATATACTTAAAATATCATTAAAAATGCCAATAACAACCTGTTATAAGCAGATAAAACAGCATAATCATGGTACCATACAAGGGACATATAAATAACAGATAAGTTAGGACCACGTTAAAATAAACCAGACCCAAGAATTAAAATAAAGTGCAAAGTGCATCAGGCTGATTTCAAAAAAGAGATGGCAACAGGAACAAAACTGTTCCTGTCGCAGGTGGTCCTGGATCTATGGACTTTGAACCTCCATCCAGAAGCTTAAACTTTTATAATGTGGATGAATTCATTCAGCCCTACTTAAACTATACAAATATATGATGAAAATAAAAAAAATAAATAAATAAAATAAGCAGATGGGTCCAAAAGTGGAGGACAATTTAGACCTCAAAACCTTCAAACCATCAAATAATTGCATCCGTCCAGCTCAAGTATCAGAGGTACACTTCTTATCAGAGCTTTTATATGTTGTGCTCATCACATAGCAAAATAACTTATGTCAAAAACTTCCTGTAATCAACCAACTTTCAATGAAAAATAGCCTAGGTAAGGTCTGGCTGTCTGTCTGTCTGTCTATCTAGCTAGCTAACCTGCTAGCTATCTACTGGGTTGGTATGGGTGCTGTAAATCCTTGAAATTCAATGTTGTGTTTTCAAGGTCTGAAAAGTGTTTGAATTTCAATGAAGTGCTTGAAAATGTTTGCAATTATAACCTAAGCTCCTTACAGAGGTGATACATTTTATAAAACTTTGTTTACAAAGAACATTCCCAGGTGTTCTCAGGTGGACTCCAGGTACATTTTTATCTTAATCTTTGTCTCAGTGTGAGTGGGTCTGAAGAATGGCAAGTAGTTTCCTTTTGTTTGGGATAAAACTTTGTATTCTCCTTTAATTTCTAAACGTTTTGCTATTATGAAACATAATTGTAGATACGTATAGGATAACACTATGTACCACTTTGTGATAAAACGTTTTTTTTTTAAAAAATCATAATTTATACTTGTAGATGTGTATTTTTTAAGGTGTGCTAGAAAAATTTAAAAATAACCCTTAAAGTGTTTGAATTTGACCTTGAAAAGTATCTATCTATCTATCTATCTATGCTTCTTACTGCCACCTACTGGACTGTAGGTGTAGTGTAGTTTCTTTTTCCACTCCGAACATCATCAGCCTGAATTAACTACATTTTCTTGAACTCTGAGGTGCAGCAGAAATACAAACCACACAGATTACCAGAAATTCTTTTACCCTGATAAATATATTGCAGGAAGAAGTTCTTGAAAATGTTGGGGTATAGGAGGCTATCCTTCCATTGTCAAAATTCTCAAGTAGTACCAGTCTTAGGACAAGATAGATGTACATCAACAATGGTGAAGCATTCCTTAAAGAATCATTTCCATAGCCCAGGGTTGTCAGTAACGTCTTTATTGACCTCATTTTTAAATACACATACAGTATTTTCTTGGTAAATTCCAGCATCCAGAGGTGTTTTACTCCACATTATTGTCACAACATCCTGCTCTCTCACTCACACACATACATAAACAAACAACAACCTGAAACATAAGCAAAACGTCATGGAAACAGATCAGACAGCTAACAGCAGCTGAAACTCCTACGAAAACTGGCTCATAAAACATCCTGGATATCAGAATGAATAAAAGAAGCAGAAGATTTGAGTTCAGCATTTATGCAGTTATGTCAAAAAGTAAACCACAGAAGCGTGCATAGTGTCTGTTACGTTCCATGCGGATGTAATGTGTATTATCCAGGCAGTGATGTTCTAAACTGAGCCTATTTTACATGTGTTTTCTTAAAAGTAATGCAGTAATTACCTCTGACAAAGGTCAGGATTTCAGGTTTCATTACATCTTCAAGTATTTTCATTGGCACAAGGGAAAAAAAATATACATTTTAATGCCTTTTGAGTCCATTTGATTATCTTTTGATTGTTCACATTTGTCAGCATCAACCCATACACACCCAAACATCCACCGTTGAGGCTCCAGAGTTACCGTGGAAACACCGTCATCTTCTACAACATTGATTCACCAGTAAAACCCATAGAGTTGGATCAATGACAGATTATAATATCAAAAGAGAAAAAACTGAAGAAAAGTGACTTTTTAGATATATATCAATTACTGAACATAAACCCAGTGTGTCCATCCACTGTCACTGATCCAACTCCATGGGATTCACAGGAGAATCAATGTTGTAATGTAGAAGGTGGTGTTTCCATGGTAACAACAGAGCTTCTGAACATCCAAATGGGTCATATCTAAGACTATGAAAAGATAACTGCATTTTACACCAGTTATTTACATGTATTGATAGAATTATTAAATGACCAGTTTAGATCATTAGATACCTTTGGTGGATGGTGGATGTCTGGGTCTTTATTGGTTAAGACGTTTTAAATTATTACCAAGCAGTAAATAAAATTGCTCAATAACATCAATAAGTGATTAAAAACAACACACAGGCAGACTTCTTCAAGGAATGAAAACTTGCGATGTTTTAAGAAATTCAATGTATTCTTCAAAACAATAAAAAGAAAAAACCAAAACACTTATTTTCAATACAAAATTCTCATTAAAGGCTGTTTGTTTCAGTACACACCACTAAAGAAAAGTACAATTGATCACATAAAACCATAGTTTACAGCTTAACAATCATCCCTCTTGGAAATCCAAGAGCCTGAAGGCAAAGCAGAGGGAAAAGTGCATCGGTTCAGCTAACGAGCAAAAAACAAAATGTTTCACACAACTGACAATTAAATGAGCAGGAGTTGGGACGGGAGTGCAACTGCATAGGGAGAGTTCTCCTTGTTTACTTCTAAAATGCATTGACATCAATTATTTAAAGTGTTTGCCTCCTGGAGTTTGCAAAAGAACAACATGAAATATATTGTTAAAAAACAATCCATGGAGCCGATTCATTCAGCTCAGGGTGGGATGAGAAACATGCACACAGTCTTGTATCACTCCTCCCTCCTGCCATGAACTAAGACAACGTCTTTTGTTTGATGAAAATTACTCTTAAATGAATCGTCTTCATCCGTTCAATGTGAAACGCTACAGAAGAGGAGTAAGGCCCTGGATACAAGTATAAAAATTAAGGTCCGTTATATATTTTTTTCCTTATTATTTTGAGAAAAAGGCAGAATTCTGACTTTTATCTTAGGATAAAAATGATAATAAAAAAATAAATTGTACCTTAATTTTTATTTTTCTTTCCCAGAGGTTCGAATCCTCTTCCGTAAAACACAATGTCTTAATGATCAGTGTATCTTTTGGTAATTGGATTTTCTTTTGAAAAAAAAAAAAAAAAAAGGAAAAACAAGTTGCTAATTCATTTTCATATTAAAATAATTAAAATTGAATTTCAAGGTATTTTACTTTTCAGTGTCAAAACAGATAAAGATTACAGATTTTAATTGTTTCTTCCTATAAAGAAAAATAAAGTTACCACCTGGCAAATGGAAAAATGAACCAAAAACACAGGTTTTTGGTTTTATTTTATTTATTTATTTATTTATTTTTTCCATTTTCTGAGACCACATGTTATCATTGTCAAGGAAAAGTGCTAATGCCAAGGTCAAAAACATTCTTACGAACGATGGGTTTGTACGAATCTTTCAGTTCGTATAAAATCGGGATTTTTAAGAGAGTACACGGTCACTGATCTAAATACTGATCTAAATTCTGGAAAAGCATAAGATCTTCCTGCTAATGACTTCAATGCGCCGTACGGCCACCTTTCAATAAAAAAAATTTATGAAGTGGCCCCAGGTATGACTTTTGAAGCAAGCTCTGTCTTCATGTACATTTAGCTATGTAAGCCGTTTTGTCAGCACCACATGTAAATGCGCTAGCTAGCTATCCGCTATCTGAATCAGGGACCATCCATTTAAACAATTCTGCTGTTCTATTACTGGCCCGTTTAGGATGTGATTTGCTCCAGTATTTAGAGTCCACAAAACCTCTGCTTTTATGGTTGGGGTACAACCAAACATTGGTCGGAGGTTGATATATGCAGCTTGGACATTTCCTAGACACCATTTAAACACAACATAGCAAAGCAATTCATGGCAGCATAACAGAAGACCTACAATATCAAATTTAATATCTTTTAAAGACTTTTTTTTTTTAAGGAATTAAGTGCAGATTTATAACTTCAAAACTTTTGCAAATTTTTCAGACCTTGCGGGAACCCTGGAAAGCTTTGTAACAAGCCCAACATTTGAAAGAATCTTTGTGACTATTCAGTTCAATTGAATTCAAATAACTTTTTTTTTTATCTCCTAGGGGCAAGTCCAAAGCAGACTGAGTAGTTCAAGACATCAATTCAATATAAAGTGCAGTGCATGTACAGAGCATTTGTGGAAAGACCAGGACCGGCGACTCCACAAAAAGGGAGGGAAACAGTGCTCAATATGGTTCAGTTCATAACTACTGAGCGTGGGGGGTATTGGGTGGGTGTTAGCAGGGAGACGGCGGGTCAAAGATGACAGCTCTGGGGACAAAAGTTGCCCTCCTCCTCCTTTGAGGAGCCTAGGCAGCGAAAAGTACATTCATGGGGAGCCACTCAAATGTGTGGAACAGTGGGTGTGACGGGCTCTGAAGGATCCTGCAGGCTTTCCTCACAAAGAGTGAACAGGGCAGACCTTAACAACACTCAGCAGCTGGTTTTTGTTTTGGACAGTAATACAGTTGCAGGAAAAACGATTAGACCATCAAAAGTCATCAGAAACAATGGTTATGCAATTACTAACTCCTGTATCATGAGACTAAAACAGGCAGAAAACATGGAATGTCTAAAAACACTGTTTTTGTCAGTACAATGCTGTAACTATTGATGTAAGAACTGATGTAATTTTGGTTATTGTCAAGAAAACCATGGAAAATGGATAGATATCCGCTCTTAAGTTAAACCTTTATGAGCTATTTTTGTTGCTATCATTAGATTTGTCCAAACAAATGTACCTTTAGTTGTACCAGGCATTAAAATGGTCAAAAAACTGAAGAAAACTTCAGGTGGTCTAATAATTTTTTTCGCGACTGTAGAATGAAACTCGCAAATAAAACTGAAAGTGATCATTTTCTCTATGAAGGAGTGGAAAAATGTTGCGAGGATGTTTCTGCTCACAATAAAGGAGTTCAGCTTCCACAGGAGATACTGTTGTTGCTGACCTTGGCATTAGTGTTCTTTCCTTGAAAATGGTCTCAGAAAATGAAAAAAAAAACAAAAACAAAAAACAGGTGTCTACGGTCTGTTTTTCCATTTCTGTCAGGTAGGAACTATATTTTCTGTTATTTGAAAGAAGCAAGAAAATTCAGTTGGTTTTTTTTTTTATTTGGTTGATCTGTTTTGACAGTGAAAAAAGAAAAATGTCTTGAAATTCAATTTTAATTCTTCTATTTTAAAAAACAAAATCAACCACTAGTTTTTCTTTTATTTTTGAAAAGAAAATCCAATTACCAACAGATACACAGACCTTCAACTGTCTGTGTTTTCATGCAAATGCTCACATGTGGTGATACAAAAAAAGAATATCTAGTGAAATAATCTGATGAGACAAAAGATGCGTTGTGTTCCAGCCATCTGGTATGCGCTTTAATCTGGCTTCCTCCTGCTACTACACTACTTTGGAGCAAACATTCCATATGTTATACATGCGTTAATAGAGTAAAAGTGGTAATGCCCTCAAGGCTGCTCTTAATGGGATGAAGAACATCAGCAAAAGGTGTGACTTTTTCAGGTTTCAATATCCACAAATGAAATTAATCAGGTTTAGTTTAATCCGAGTTTTAAATGTAGATAAACTACTGTGACACTGGTTTGTTGAGGTTGTAATCGGAAACTTAATATTCTTGAAAAATAAAGATACACCCAATTTTAAGGTTTGTAATTACAGATTCAATTCCCTGCTTCTCTTATTCAAACTTCCACATCTCATTTATCTCATTCATTCTAAAATAAATTACATGAAAAAGAAGACACGTTTTGAGTGAAGTGGGGGTTGGACTAATAAATGGATAGTTTTTCTTCCGGATACAAACTTTGTTGAATTTATTGATACTATACAACTATTACAACTATAAGATACAAATTAATTTCTAAGAAAGAGAAAGTTTAACTCATAAAGACCCAAACAACTCGTGACCAAAATCATTCAGTTACAGAAAATGGTCAATCCCTGTTGATCCATTAATCCTATTAATAATACTTGTAAATACAGTTATTATTCATCTTTTCATGGTCATCAGATATGACCCAATTGGATGTTCTCTGTAGTTACCATGGAAACGCTGTGATCTTCTACAACATTGAACAGTAAAACCCATGGAGTCGGATCAATGACAGCAGATGGACACACTTATTTTATGTTCGATTAATGATACATTTTGCAGAAAAAAATCTTTTCTTCAGTTTTCTCTGTTTTGCATAAATAACCCTCAACTTTAATCTGAGCTTTAATGAACATTGTCATCATCAGTGCATTACAAATCGGAAAATACCTGATTTTCACTCATAAAAATACAAAATTCAGAGCATAATATTAGAGTAAGCGGTGATATATCACTTATGAAAGGTTAAAAATAGAGAAAAAAAAAAGCACGGGAACTGACACAAAAGCAGGACTGGGTCTTTATGGGTTAAAGCAAACACAAGTCATTCGTCTAAAGAGTGATTTACTGAAACACACCATTGGATTGTATTTGCATTATCGGCTGCTGTTTATACTTATTTTAATATTCTGAAAAACCATAAGATCTTCCTATTGTCAACTTGAGAGTGCCGTGAGTTGCACATAGGGCCACCTTACGACAAAAAAAAATGAAGTGGCCATAGTTATGACATAGGGGGTCCCAAAGCACCCTTACAAAGAACGTGACAACTGTGCTGTCTTTGACAACATAAAATCTCATCATTTTCTCATGGAGACCTTGAATAGCTCTTGCGAATTGAATGGTGGACGTACCAACTTTGTAATACTGCCCTAAGAAACTACTGCTCCCTCCATGAATGTCTACAAATGCTAGAAGTTGTTCAAAACAGGAGAAGAGTCGTATAAACCCATCGTTCATAAGAAGCTTTTGACTGAGGCTTTACATGAAACTACTTAAAATGTTGGTTAATTTTCGAGCAACGAATACAGAAAACAGTTTTGTTAGTTGTGCCTTGCATTGCTGAGTCTCGCAGTCTCACTAAAGGCAGCCTTCCTGGGCATTACTGCTATAGTATATACAAGATATAACAATTATAAAAAGATTATTAGGAATAGGTTGCTACAGGTTGGATAATGTGGATACAAAATAACCTGCTGGCTGTTGGTTTACTTTAGGTATTTCACTGGACTGACACTGTGTTGGATCACTGGTAAGATTAGATACGAGGTTAGGACTCACCCACGGGCAGTAGTTTCTTCTGTGTTTGCGGATGTGTGCAGATGCATGTGTGAGGAGGCCATGACACCGTTACGTGGAGGCAGTGGACAGGCAGTCATGCAGGGTCAGTGATCATGGCGAGGGCAGCCGTGTCTCTACGCAACACTCGAGGGTTTGAGAAAGAAACAGGCCTGCATTTTGGAAAATCTCAAGAGTCAAGAAAAGAGGAGGGGGCTAGACCTCCATTTCACGTGTCTCTGTGCATACGGTATACTGAGTCATGCATAGCACAGAATAGCACAAAGAAATCCCTGCCCTCTGTCCGTGAAAACCTTTAAAAACGACATAGGTGTTGTGCGGTTTACTCAATACGCCACGACTGAACGGACTGGACTCGTGATGGAAGAGGTTACTTGTATTTCTGAAGATGTGTACCTCTTGTTTAGTTCATATGGTGTCTCTGTGTCTATATCTGTGACTTGCAGATAATGTGGACCAGGGTGGTACAAAATTATGAACTGAACTGAGAGTGACCCCTAAATTCCAACTCAATTCTTGAATTTGAAGTTGAGAATCCAAACAGGATGTGAAATTGCAATTCAAATTCAAATTACATGAAGTAGATACAAATTCCTTGAAATTCAAACAAATTCATGATACATGATTAAGGTTTATTTTACAATGAAACTAAATCCAGGTGAGACTTTTTTTTTTTTTTTACACTGTAAAACTAACAATTTGTGGGCGACATGACAGACTGCATAATGCAATGCATAATACAAGTTAATATTAACTTGTCAACCACAACTACAGCAGAACTTTCTGTTAAGAAGGTTAAGTATTTTATTTAAAAAACAGAAAGTCTGAAACAGAAAGGCAATCATCAAACTCCTTCTAGCCTCGAACATTTATCGTAGGATCCAGATAAATACTAACCTGTCCAGCCGTCCTGTTTCCTCAGTGTATTCAATACTGAGCCAACAGTCTGGAACTGCTCCATTCACTGTGGATTATGCCATCTATTTTATACAAGGCCAATCATAAGTCTTGGGGGCACGTGTTTTACAATGCGCCAGATGCACTGACTTCTTTTTGTCGTGAGTCAAAGTCAGTTCCACGTTCACAAATCTCTTTACAACTGTCGTCGGCTGTTTGATTCAAAAATAAGGATTCGATTACAGATTACGCCCTGTATGTATATAAGTTTTTCTGACAAAAATGCCACATCCGTCTGATCTGTGATTGGTTTACTTGGCACCTGTTAGTCCCGCCCTCATATTTGGAATCAAGCCCCGTGATTCCGACCGTTTCCTCAAGTGTTGAATTCATTCAAAAAAAGGGATGGGTGGCCAGGCTATGGTATGGATTTTATGTACACACATATTTTATTATACTAAATAGGCCTATCACTTATTTATTTATTTTTAATACATATTGAAATATAAATACATACTCTATAAACTTCCTCTGCACCTGTTGAGAGGATATTTAATGTTGCAGGAAAGATATTCAGACCAGAACGATGCCGCCTCAATGACAAAACATTTGAGAAAATGTTGACCACTAGATGAACCTACCTGTAAAGTATTTTAATAAATGATAATTACATTTACCAAAACAATGTTTGATTTGATAACTTTGAAATGAAGAGATTGCAAATTCTTCAATATTAAGGGAATTTAGGCTTAATGTTAGCGTACTTCCATTTGGAGGAAAAATGTCTGTTAAAAGTATCACACTCTCACTGATATGTGATAATGATTTGATTTGAATTTCAATTCCACTTCATGTAATTCAAATTTAATTTAATATCATGTAGGGTGGAGTCAACTCAAATTCAAATTCATTCACTAGATTGAATTCTGAAATTCTGAATTTTGTACACCTCTGATGTGGACACTATTTAACACCACCAAACCATTTCTCCACCATTTTCCAAAATGCCTTGTGTTTGTTGAGAGTCCCTCTGTGAACATGAGAACCAAGAAGGTGACACTTGACACTTGCGTCTCCATTTTCATTCCGTATGCAGCTATTTATGTCACTGTCACACAACTAAGTGCAATGCTACCCATGAAGACACTGTGCTCTCATTCTTAATAAACTGAAGATTGAAATCTCACCAAATACAGTTTAAAGCAGAACACGCTGCTCAATTGGAGACTGCCAGTCTACACTGCCTGTCGACTGGACATGTTATCCAAACCCTAAAGACGAGACAAAATCCAACCTTGCGCCACTTAACCTGATATGGAAACCAAAGCAAAGCAGCTGTATCCTCATTTTACAGTACAGATAGAAATGACGGGCTTTTCTGACATCTTTATCTCTTTTCCCACATGGAACAGGAGCCATTATTTTTGACAAAATAATTTAAAACTTTAACGTAATTTTTACTTAAAAAAAAAAAGATTTGGAGCATAGAAAATAGAGAACTGCATCAGTGTTGTTGCACATCGTGCTACATTGACAGAACATTTCTTGCATTGAACACTGACTTCCATTGAATTCAATGGAAAAAGACCTAGAGTTTAAAAGCGTTGAATCAGATTGGTCCTTGCTCTAACAGTAGTGACATGGTATTGGCAGTTAAACAGGGATCTAGCATGCCAAGAGAGAAAGTATGCTGAAAATGTAAATGGAATGACTAATACATTACAATATTAACACATTTTAAAGGTTACAGACCTTGTGTTTACATGGTCTGTAGAGTAAGGGTCACACAGGTTCATTCCTGTGTGATGGCTTTTGTTAGCATGGATGTAGAACCATCTGAAGGACCATACTGTTGTTGTTTTTTTTTAAATTATTCAATGTCAGGGACAGCATGTGTATATGTTTTAATACAAATACTTTTTGCCATAGTTTCAAGGAAACGGTCATAGTTGACATATAAAATAGAGGCTTAAAAGATAAAGCTGGTGATTTCAGAAGATTTCAATTAATAACCAAAATAGATTTTCCACTGATTTGTTAACAATAAGAAGCACAGAGATTTGTCAACATCAGATGTGTTTCCAATAAAAAATATGAATTATGTACGTTTCCTTCAATGGTTTTCAAGGCTACACAGTGTTGTCAGAGGGTTTTGCTACAGGTCACATTAACAACGAACAGTAACAAACAGAGCAGAAGAAGTGGAGCATTCTGCTGCCAGTCTTCAGCTTGAAGGGGTGTTTTTTTTCTTCTGCACATACACACACGTGTATATACATATGTATATAGGGCTGTCAAAATTAATGCGTTAACATGCATTAATCCATCATCGTGATGAGATTAAAAATGTTTAACTCCATTAACCCATCTGCAGCGCAGAATGCCTCAAAACGTCTCTGCCAACACATCTGTTTCAGTTTGTTCAAGTAGAGTTAGTGTCACACATGTCAGTTGATCCAGTAATGACAGACAACAGAACCAACCCATAAAGATGGAAGACAATAAACAGCACGTTGGCCCTCTGGATGGAAATATGAATACGAAAAACCAAGACAGAACAGTCGACCATCATAAAGTGTTATACACACTCAGCACGAAAGAGTTTTCTTTTCACAGAAGCACTTCCATCTTTAAATACATTAACATGCAGCATACGTTAGTCTGGGATTCTGCTAGCACTTCACCTAATGCATTGCCCAGCCCAGCTTGGACAAACATGTTAAATGCATATATGTTCCCTTCTGTTTTGAGTCTTTTTTTCATGCAAAATGAAATGTGATTAATATAAATTAATAACAAATAATATTTCATCGTGATTAATTGCAATTAATCCTCAGCAACCCTGTGATTAATCTGATAAAAAATGTTAATTGTTTGACAACATCCACTTATATGTTTATGTATTACCCTTCTTTTCTTTTATAAAAGTTTATTTCCTTCTCTGCATTCTCACACAGAACTCATACAGCAGTCTTAAAACATCTGGATATTAAAACCAAATATTATGGAGGGTTTCTGTGAATGCTAATTTTTCAGCAGATCATATTAAACAGTATGCTGCAGAAAATGCTTGGTATCAATTATTACCTCAAAAAGCAACAGTATGGTCCTTTAATGGTATTGATTTGGGTTAATTTAGTAAAAAAAAATTACTATAATGGAATGTCCTTTTAAGGATATGTATGTATGTGTGCAGCAGGTATGTGTATCAGCTGACTGGATTCCAGTGTGTGTGTGTGTGTGTGTGTGTGTGTGTGTGTGTGTGTGTGTGTGTGTGTGTGTGTGTGTGTGTGTGTGTGTGGTACATTTGCCGTAGCCTGTGGTAACAACATGTAATATTTATAGTGATTGGCGCAGCATTGCTCTTGTATGGCAGTGAGTATGAAGTGTCCATGTCTTCCTCATTTAGTTTGTGGTATTTGTTCTTCATGCAGTGCTCACATTCTGCTGTATATCGTGTGTGTCTTTGTATGTGTTTGTGTGCTTCGCTTCACTGCCGTCCTTTTTGTTCCCAGCGGTCAGTGCTCAGGGCCGCCTCCAGAGGCCTGGGTGCAGTTTATCATGCTAAGCCCAGGCAGCGTGACGCGTCCATGGACGTAGATGTCGCGGTCTGGCCCCTGGTTCATGCGTTTGACCAGGTTCTTCTCGTAGAGCAGAGGGTGGTAGGCCCCAAGTGTACAGGCGGCGTCATAGAAACGCTGGTAGTAATGGCAAAGCTCCGTCTTCCTACGGGACGGCAGGAACTCGTAGATGTGTACCACCTCACAAAGTGACATCATAAGGACTGTGCCTTAAACAAAAGACAAACACATGGTCAGACTAAGGAGTATATGTGGTTCTTCTTCTTCTAAGAAGGACTACGAAGATCCCATCATCCCATTGACTGACTATGGAGTCACACATTTACAGTTGGGCATACTGGAGTACATGCTGGTACAGGAACTCAAAAGACTGAATTGATACCACTGTCAATAGTTGTGCTTGTTGGTCTGATTCTTAATTAATTACACCCCACCCCCCCACCAAATGAATTCATACCAAACTGGGTTTGTAAATTGCCAGTGACCCAGAACAGATGTGGTTTCATTTTGGAAAAAGTAGGTCAAGGTTTAAAATTTTTATGATACTTTTACATCATTTTTTCTTTCTCTCATTTACTTATAATGGGCAACATTTCAAATGTCTATTAAAACATCACTTCAGTTTCAATTTACTTCAAACTTGCTACATATATAGAGGCAAGTGATAAGTTGACATCAGCATACACAGTGACATGACGACATCAGCTGGATCAATGCCAAAATAATTTTGATTTTGAGCTTAGGCAGACAAATTGACGAGTGTTTGACATACCGAGCAGGCCAGAGGAGGGGGGGTTCTTCTGGATGGGTTCAGCCATGTTGTCCTGAATTCGTTGCCACACTTGCCACAGAAAGCGTGGGTGAAGGATGTAGAAAGGTTGCATGGGATGAAGCCTCCTGTATCTCTGGTACTGGGCGAAGATGGGGTAATCCGTCCTGTTGTACCACTGCACAAGGGGTTAAACATTATCACAGCCTTCCTTAAAGGGCCAGTCCACTGACTTTATACCTACATATTGATTAGTATCAGTGAACCTGTGGATTAAAAAGGCTTTAAAAAAGTCATTTCAGCTGGAGTTCGTAATCTACAAATTTCTAAGAAAAGTTTGTTATGGTGGTCACCTGTGACAGGTCAGCAGAGAAGGGGGCGGGGTCCCAGGCCACCAGGATGCCCGAGCTGTACAGAGAACTGGACAGAAAACGATGGTCATCAGATGCCATCACCTGAAAGACAGACACAAAACATGCAAGAGTTGACAGGAGGATAGGGACATGTCCGAGACCAGAGGGTTCCAAAACCAAGACAAGACCAAAACTTTAAAGGGTTGAGACCGCGACAAGACCAATACCGTACATACAATGAAAAATTATTAGAAGACCGAACAAAGAAGAATTCTCTATTTTAAGACTGATTTACAGTAACAGTAGGGATGGGAATTGAGAACTGGTTCTTTTTGAGAACTGGTCAGTTCCTTGGAATCACTTGTCTGTCTGCTTAACAATTCTGCTTATCGATTCTGCTCTCGTCCCACATGCTTGATGACGTCACATGCACGCTGCGCTGTTTTGGTTCAGAGTGTAGCTGCCATGGCGTCCAGGCAGAAACTCTGTAAAGTCTGTCCATATTTCAGGTGTAGACGAAACCAGGTCCATTTGTTCAAAGGAAGAAATTCAACAATATGACAAAAACATTTGTCCACAGTGTAACATTCATCTCAGGAACGTCACAGATTTGATACGATACACAGCCACGCTTGTGCTCAACAGCCCTCAACACCGGTCCTCGGCTTCGCTCCAACGGTACCACAGCGGCTCCAATGTAACTGATAGGAAATAGGAGCAGGAACAGTAGATAAATCACACTATGTATCAGTAGATTAGTCAGTTACACTATAAACTCTAATCTACCACAGCTCCAAGCATGTTACAAGTGTTTTCCTGGCACAGAACCGGACCCGGACCCGGTGTCATCTATTTGCGCATACTATTATATTCTTATATTTTCTGTGCAGAGATGAAAATATAAAAGACAGTTCATACAAACACGCCTGTTTGCATTTGGCGGCCATAGCTCAGGATTTAGAGCAGGTCGTCCAATAACCGGAGGGTTGGCGGTTCGGTTCCCGCTCTGTCCCAG
>JAPTGZ010000007.1:10880-21699 GCA_029814645.1 Fowleria isostigma | reverse complement strand
TTTGTCACGGTTCGTCTTCGCTCAATGTAAACATTATCAGCTGGAGCGTGCGAAAACGGGCCTTTTAAAGCCTTGCTTGCTGCTGGATTTCCACCAATTAAATCCAAGAATTTTTTGCATCACTGATGACGTGGTCCAATAGGATTTGAGTCTCGCGCAAAAACCTCGCGAGATTGCATGAGATGTTGTATTTTACCTGGAATAATGGCGTCAGTTTGGAATGACGCTGGAATGCTGTAAAGATGGCGATTTTCGCTAAATTTGAGCAAAATCTGCGGAATAAACAAGGAACACATGCAGTAAATTTGAAAATCGGTACAGCGGCGCTGAGACCGTGGTAGAGCGGCGCGGCGCCGTTGTTCCATCATTTGGGGAGCCCTGTATATATTTATATGTATTAGAATTAGAGAACGATTCATAAACAATTGATTTTTTTCTGAAATAATGTCATCTTCACTGCTCAACAGTTGAAGAAATTTTTGTTGTGTCTATACCATAATACTAGAACACCTTTTTTTTTTTTTTTTAACAAAATAACTAAGGCATTTCAACAAGAAAACATTTTGCAGAAAACACACTAATCAAAATTAGAGAACACTGCCAGATTCCTCCCAGTTATTATATTATTAATTATGTTGTTAATCTTCACCTAGTGCTAATGTCTTTGATTCTCTTCTATTGAACTTCAGCCTAACTTCCAGTTTCACTGACTCTAAAGATGGTGGGCCGTTCTAAAGTGACTGAAACCCTCCGGCAGCAGGTTGTCCAGATGAAGGCCCAAAGGGTGACCTTATCAGCCACAGAAGACAAGTTGGCTGTTTCAAATCAGTGATTTCAACAATATTGCATCTTTACAACGTCACAAACTCATTCAAGTCCCCCAAGAAGGCTGGTCGTCCACGGAGGACAAATCCAAGAGAGGACAGGATACTGCAGAGGATCTCAATGGACAATGGTTTCAACACTGACGATGGAATTGAAGACCAGTTCACCACTGAACAGGGTAAGGATCTGTCTGGTCATACAGCGTGTGAACATTTACGAGCATTTGGACTGAAAGCCCACTCTGCAGTGATCAAACCTCTCATAAGTACAAAGAATCCAAAGGCTAGACCAACCTTTGAGGAGCATGTTGTGTGGACAGAGGACAACTGGTCCAAAGTTCACTTCAGTCATCAAAGACACTTGAATTTATTTAGGCCCGATGGGAAACATTATGTTCACGACAAACTGGGGAAAGATTGAATCTAAAGTGTGTAAAGAAGTTAGTGAAAGGTGGAGGAGGAAGTGTCATGGTTTGGGGCATGTTTTGAGCAGTAGGAGTTGGGCCTCTTCTACAGCGACATGGCAGAGTGAATGAATGTTTACCAGAACCTTCTTCAACTACTTATGGTTCCTTCCCTGTGTTCATCATCCAATCAGCCCCAGTGTTCATGAGGACAATGCTCCCTGTCACACAGCAAAACAGGTAAAGCAGTTCCTTGAAACTGAAATCATTGAACTAATGCCATGGCCTGTCCAGAGTCCTGATCTAAACCCAATAGAAAACCTCTGGAAAATCCTTGGACACAAAGTTATGGCCAAGAAAGCCACTCCAGTCACTGAACTGTGGAAGAGACTGGAAACAGAGTGGACCAAAATCCCACCAGAGCAGTGGGACAGACTAGTCCTGTGGTCCATGTGCTGAAGTCATTCAAAGCAGAGGCCTGGAGACTTCTACTAATTGTTGACTGTTGAACCTTCACAACACCTTGAATCTTTTTCCATGCTACAGTCATTGTTGTTCTCTAAGTTTGATCAGTATGTTTTCTGCAAAATAAAGTTGTTTGTTGAAATGCCTTAGTTATTTTGTAAAAAAGTGTTCTAGTTCATGGTATGGCCACAACAAAAAGTCCTCCAACTGTTGAGCCGTGAAGATGACATTATGTCAGAAAAAATCAATTGTTTATAAATTGCTTTCTAATTTTAATCTCCAGTGCTTATATATATGTATATATATATATATATATATATATATAACTAAACTAAACTAAACTATTTTTTATGCCTCAGTGTTCAGTGACGAATACACATGTTTTTGGGACTAGTTCAAAGTTGTCTGTTCTTTTAATGTCCCCTCTGTGACCTGGACTCACAACAGTTCTTCATCATCATCATCAACCTGTTCTTCATCATGAACCTGTTCTTCTGTCTTTATCTTCATCATCATCAACCTGTTCTTCTGCCATTGTAACCTGTTCTTCTGTTTTGATCTTCATCATCATTAACCTGTTCTTCTGTCTATCTTCATCATCATGATCCTGTTATTCTGTCTTCATCTTCATCATCATGTTCATGTTCTTCTGTCTTTATCTTCATCATCATTAACCTATTCTTCTGTCTTCATTTTCATCATGAACCTGTTTTTCTGTCTTCATCTTCATCATGAACCTGTTCTTCTGTCTTTATCATCACGATCCTGTTCTTCTGTCTTCATCTTCATCATCATGTTCATGTTCTTCTGTCTTTGTTTTCATCATCAACCTGTTCTTCCGTCTTCATCTTCATAATGAACCTGTTTCTGTCTTCATCTTCATCATGAACCTGTTCTTCTGTCTTCATCTTCATTATGAACCTATTCCTCGGTCTTCATTTTCATCATCAACCTGTTCTTCTGTCTTCATCTTCATCATCAACCTGTTCTTCTGTCTTCATCTTCATCATCACACTCATCTGTTCCTGTTTCCTCCTTTGTTGTGGTTGATCATTCAGATGATGGACTCTGATATCAAACAGTCTGTGATCCTCAGCTGACGTTGTGAAGGTGCAGGTGAGCGTTGGCGGTGGATGTGTGTGTGGACTCGGTGCATGTGTGTCACTCTTGTTCCTCCTCAGATCTTTGAGTCGGTTTGTGAACCCGGTCCAAATGTCGCTCAGGGTCGGGTTTTGTCTGAGCCAAATCCAGCCGATAAAAGACGCCCATTGAAATGTGATCCGCCTTAAGCCACTCAAAGAGGAATTCACTCTGTACGGGGTCATTCTATCGGCTTGATTAGAAATAACATGTCCTCGCAAACACAACTACTTTGACCTTCACAGGTTATGCAGAAAATGTGGACTAAAGACGCAGCGGCTGGAGGGCCTCACACTGACATAATCCTGACTGGACTGACCCACACCAGTCCATCTGAGACCACACACACTCACCAGGGGAACAGAGGAGTTATTCTAATACTTTAGAAGTTGAACTTTTTTATAGTTGAATTTTTAAAAATAGTTTTATTTCATAATTTGAACTTGATTGATAATTGGATTTTGTTGAAAGCGTTGAATAGTTGTGTTTCCTCCTTGAACCGTCACCGTACCGTAGTGGGGGAGTTTTGTTGTGGGGTTGTGTTGCCCCTGGTGGAGTCTCCCAGGTGAAGGCTCAGATGAAGAGCGGTTCAGAAGATTCGATGCAGAAGAACAACAAGAGAACATGTACCCGGCCCAGAGGGACACCGGGGCTCCGCCCTGGAGCTGGGGTTATGGCAATGTGGTTACAGACACTGGTTATGGGGACAGGAACATCAGCTCTCTGGTAGGGAAGGAGGAGTTGTACAGGAGATTGAACGTGACTGTCTAGATATAGTCGCCTCATCTCGACACATAGTGTTGGCTCTGGAAACCAAGTCCTGGAGGGGGTTGGACTCTGTTCTATGTTGGACTTTTATGAACAGAATTTCTAGCTGCAGCCAAAGGGGTGGGGGGGTCGGTGGTGGAGGATCTGGTCTCTGCTGTTTGCAGACGATGTGATCCTCTTAGCTTCATCGACCTTTGACCTCCAGCTCTCTCTGGGGCAGTTCAGCTGAGTGTGAAGATCAGACCTTCAGGTCAAAGGTCATGGTCCTCAGACAGAAAAAGAGGAGTGTCCACTCCGGGTCAGGGTGGAAGTCCTGCCTCAGGGGGAGGAGTTCAAGTATCTGGGATATCTGAGGGTAGGATGGAACGGGAAGTCGACAGGCGGATCGGGGCGGACACTAAACCAGTCTGTTGTGGTGAAGGCTTTTGGATTTACCGATCTACGTTCCAACCCTCACCTACAATGATGAGGTCACGAGTACAAGTGGCTGAATTGAGTTTCCTCCTCAGGGTGGGTGGGGTCAGCCTTAGAGATAGGGGGAGGAGCTCGGATATGTGGGAGGGGCTGAGAGAAGAGCCGCTGCTCCTCCACATCCAAAGGCGGAGGTTCATCTGGTGAGGACGCCGCCCTGGGGAGGGGTTAGGAGCGTGTCCGACTGGTAGGAGACCTCAGGGTCGACCCAGGACACGTGGGTGGAGCCTGGAAACATCTCAGGATTCCCCCAGAGGAGCTGGTGGGAGTGGGCAGGGAGAGGACAGTCTGGGCTTGGACCCAGATAAGAGGACAACAGAAGTAGTACTGAAATACAGTAGTTGTATTTCATAATTTGAATGTTTTTATATTGGAGTTGGAATGTGTGGTATTTAAGAATATTTAATTAAATCTTTTTTGAAAACTTAAACTTTAAACTAAAAATTCAACTATTCAAAAAATTCAACTTTAAAAACAGTCAAATTCTGAAATACATCTGTCCAGAAACTAATTTTAACTATAAAGAAACCTCTGAAATACACCTATTCAAAAACATTCCAACTATAATACATCAAATCATGAAATACAACTTTTAAAAAAAAATCAACTTCAAAAGAAAATCAAATGAAAATGCACCTATTCCAAAAAACCTTCAACTATAAAAACATCCGTACAGTCGTCCTCTTATCTGGGTCCGGGGCGGGGGCGGGACAGTCCTCTCCCTTCCCACTTCCACCAGCTCCTCTGGAGGAATCCCGAGGCATTCCCAGGCCACGCCCTAAGATATAATCCCTCCAGCGTGTCCTGGGTCGACCCCGAGGTCTCTTCCTGGATGGACATGCCCCTAAACCCTCCACAGGGAGGCGTCCTCATAGACGCATCTCCTCCTCTAGATGTGGAGGAGCAGCAGCTCTACTCCCAGCCCCTCCCACATGTCCTAACTCCTCCCCCCTATCTCAGGCTGAGCCCGCCCATCCTGTGGAGGAAACTCATTTCAGCTACTTGCACTGGTGACCTCATTCTCTGGGTCATGACCTGGAGCTAGGGTTCTGACCCATTTAAAACTTCTAAATTCCATACTTTTTCCAGACCTTAATTTCCAGATGTCTTGATAAAAAAAATTCAAATAACTTGTGACATTTGAGTAAATAGATGCGTATCATGTAAATAAATAATGGAATTCATAGTTTTATGGAAACAAATCTGTTTCATCAAACTTTGAATTAGGAAAATCACTGAATTTCAAGGACTGAAATTAAGTATCTGAAGTTGTTTTTTTTGGCACTGAAATTTAACAATCAGAATTTTAGGTATCTGAATTTTTTTGTTGTGAAATTAAGTATTTGATTTTTTTTTTTGCAATGAAATTGAAGGATCAATTTTTTGTGAAATTAAGTAATAAATTTTTTGCACTTAAATTTAAGTATCTGAAGTTTTTGTGCTGTCACACAAACATTTTAGCTGCACTTGTGAACAGATCAATCCATTTTTTTTTCTCAGATATTCGTAATTTTATGTTTAATAAAATACAACAGTGGGAACGGTCTTGGAACATGAATATTTTTCCATACATTTGTTTCCATTTTTCATACTTTTCCAGACCTGGAAATTTATAAAATCAAATTCCATACTTTTCCATACTTTCCATAGTATTGTGGGAACCCTGCAGAGCTCATGACCGTAGGTGAGGGTCATGACCTCTGGAAATACAAAGACCCCAACTCCAACTCCTCCTATCTGACGCCCACATTTGCTTCGGTACTCACTCACCGTCACAGTGTTCTTGTAGTTCCGTGACACTTCGATCTCGTACTCGTACACCTCCAGGACGAAGCCCTTGACCCAGATGGCTTGTCCCGTGTCCCGGTCCTCATTGCGTGCCGACAGTTTGAACGGCGGGAAGGCCCTGGTCTGCGTGTCACAGATGGTGGAGGCCAGTGCCAGCGTACAAGAGCTCTGCAGCTCGAAGGGGACTCCGCCGAAGGGCAGGAAGTGCCCGTACCCGGCCGCCACGCACAGGGCCTCAGTCCTGGGCCGACAGAAGTACAGGCCGTCGCTCTCCTGGCAGTACTCCTCGGGGGGGCATGGCGCCGGCTGACAGTAGACGCTGTTGTCGGAACCGTTGCAGTAGCAGCGTTCCTGACACTCCCAGTCGGTCCAGAAGGTCAGGTTGGTCTCCAGCTGACGCCCCTGGCTCATGCAGCCGCAGTCGCTCCGGGCCACGCACTGTCCATCCCGCAGGGCAAAGCCCTCCTCGCACTGACAGCCCTCCTGACACGGGAGGGGGCAGGGCTCGTCGGGGTCGTCTAGGTTGGTGCAGGTCAGAGGGCAGGAGCTGGTGCAGTCCTCGAAATGACTGTTCTCTGGACAGGGAAGAGCTGACATACAGAGAGAGGTCAGAGACGGAACGACAGCCCAGCAAAAACTACAACTCCCATGATCCTCTGGGAGTCTACAGACACTTTTACACACAGAACAGGTCAGAGATGGAAGGATAGTACAGCACAAAACTACAACTCCCATGATCCTCTGGGAGTCTATAGACACTTTTACACAGACAGCAATAAACAAATGAAAAATTATTTTTTAAAAAGCAAAAATAAATAAAATGTATTCTTTAATCCTATTGGTTGTCCTAGTATGGGTGGTGTTCACCTCCACCTATGACAGCATCTGTTACATTTAAAAACAAAACCTGTTCTAATGGTTCAAATCCTGTCTGCAGTGAAATAACAGAGGTTTCAAAACTCATCATTAAGGGTATGGGGGGGGCATCAGATGTGGTCTTTATGGGGACAGAGTTACTAATATTTGTGTCTTAGTTTGTTTTAAATTTTTTAACAGTGTAACGTGTCCGTGATTAGGCTGTAAAATAAAGTGACTGTTATGCTTTTGTGAGTTGACATGTAATTAACTACTCAACGTAAACAGACGCCCCTCAGCCCCGCCCCTGCTGAGACATTCTGATGGTGTGAATAGAGGGCGTGGCGCTGCGTCTACTTACGACAGTTGGTGGCGCTCCTCCAGGCGGTCAGGCCCACGTGAGCGTCCTGACAGGCGGTGGCGTACGCCTGCAGCGACGAGCACATGGCGGAGCGGTTCCCCGCCCGGATGCACATGTTGTACAGACAGTTCCTGAAGAACGGCGACGGGTTCACCACCGTGTGACACGCCAGGAAGGAGCTGTTCCCGGGGTCGTTGATGTTCCCACACATCCAGGCGCTCTGGTACAGGCGCAGGTCCGTGCACATCTGGTACAGGTCCTCGCAGTCACCGTTACATGACAGGTCGTCGGCGATGGCCCTCCAGCCCTCCATGAACTGGTCGGCGGACTCGGCCGGGCGCCCATTGGGCAGGCGGAGGTCATCGGTGGCGTTGCCATTGAAGAGCCCGCACAGACCGCAGGTGACGTTGTAGTATCCGGTGGACAGTGAGATGTTGAGCATGCCCTGGCGCGTGTAGTGGACACGCAGCAGGCCGCGGGCCTCCACCACTGTGGCGTTGCCCGGGGCGCGGTAGATCATCATCGTCTCCATTGGTGACACATACGGCAGCGCCACGGCCTCGCCATTAATCTGAAAAAGGTGAAATCAAAGATGTCATCTGAACATCAACACATAGACCGACCACACCGACCGACGGGACTACGGTGACCCTGGCCCATCTGAGCGTGCTCACCAAAAACCATGGCACCTGACAAATGTGAGGTAGATAAAGTCAGAGCCACAGGGGTTCTCAAAGTGGGTACTTGTACCACCAGGAATACTTGGACGAAGTCCAGGGGTCCTGCAAAAACCTTCTTGAAAAATACATAAAAAAAGGAAAAAATAAATAATGAGAATTAAAGCTGAAGATAAAACACAAGAAACACATTCATAAAATAAAACTGACACTCCTGACGAGTGTGACAAAATATCAATATGGTAAAATACTGCGATATTTAATCTTTCAATCAATTATCGATTGGCTCTCGCTGGGTATCAATTTTTTAAAAGGCTATTATTGTTCAAATATAGTCGCTATAAACGTCTGTCACTTCCACCTGTCTCCTCCTCAGTCAGTCCAGTCTGTTTTTCATGTCCTCCAGGGGGCGTGTCCTCGCATGAGTGGCAGAAAATTGGGCTAAAGTCACAGAAGAAGAAAAACAAATGATGCAAAAATATATATGATCAGAAAATTTAAACTTCACCCATATATATGTTACTAGTTCTACCCATGGAACATTTAGTTTTTCTGGTGTGTTGTTTCTTTTTCCAGTGACTACAATTGTCACTACTTCAGCAAACTTCAGGAGAAAAAACAGTTAAAATGTATTATATATATATATGTATATATATATTTTATTTTATTTATTTTTTTAATGGGATAGAGTTAATGGAGAAGACTTGGAGTTGTGATCATTTATGGGTTATAATGTTTGTGTTTTCCTTGATATTCCACTGTGGCGTGTGAACCTGGATGCCTCTGACTGTTCATATTTTCGGTGTACTCTTTTACTTTTTGCACCAGGCCGGGTTTGGCCCCGGGCCTTATTTTTGACACCCCTAATTTATTTACTCATGAACAATTCATTTATTTTTCTTAATAATAAAAGAGGACACATTTCAGTTTATATTTTGCACAAAATTTACTTTAAAAAATGTACTTTACTTTTTGCTTTAAAAAACCTTTGGCACAAGAACAGACTTTGCGAAATTTTTTTCAATCCAAATTACTGAAGCCAGAGTTGGGGGTACTTGGATAAAAACATATATTCCAGGGGGTAGTGCAATGTAAAAACTTTGAGAACCACTGCATTAGACAATATAGGCAAATGCTAAGGGCGCCGTGACCTCCAGGGGACGTCACAAACTCAGGGCAGTGTATGTATGTATATAAATATATATTAGGACTGTGCAATTAATCGATTTGAAATCAAAATCAGGTTTTTTCATTAGGACAGTTTTTAAAACAGGGTAATCGTCAAATCCATTTCCTCTCTCTCGTGTCTCCAGGCAGCATGTCTCCGAGCAACTGTAAGCTCCTCCTCCTAACTGTGAGAATCATTGTCGATAGATGATGTGAGTCATTCATGCGTAGAAGCATTTATCTCTGTAGGCCTTTTTTTACAACATGCTATGGCGCCCTCACTAGGACAAACGACTCACTACAGCGTTGCGATTCCCCTTCACTCTCAGTTCCCCCAGATTTATATCTCTTTAGTTCTCAGGCTAATGTTAGCATCATGGTGCTAATGTTCGTATCATGGTGCTAATGTTAGCATCATGGTGCTAACATAGTGTCAGGGTGCTAATGTTAGCGTCATGGTGCTAACATAGTGTCATGGTGCTAACATTAGCGTCATGGTGCTAATGTTAGCATCATGGTGTTAGCAGCTGCAGGCTGAGCCCCAGACTCCAGCTCCTGCACCTATAACCGGTGTGTCATGTGACCTGTCGACCATATAAACTAACTGAAAATCACTTCTGAATATGACAAAGATCCTCCTTAAAGGTAAAGTTACGTCTGTGTACTTTTACATACTTTGACTCATACAGCAGTGATTGTCCTAGTGAGGCGCCGTAGTGAGTCGTAAGAGATGGATGACAGATAAATGCTGGTACGCATCAACACCTCACATGGTCTGCTGACAGCGGTTTTTACAGAATTCCATGTAACGACCATGGACCTTAAATCTGTGATGACATCACACAAAGACGAGCCTCAACTCACAGCAGACAGACCCGGGTCAAACACCGTCTGGTACCAGCTCCCGTTCTCTCCATGTTCTGTGGCCACGCATGATGAATGACTGACATGAGTAGAACGTCTGAGGACCGTCATCAAACCACATTAAACCAGACTGTGTGGATATGGGGTGGCTGTGGCGCAGGTGGTAGAGAGGGTTGGCGGTTCGAATCCCACCTCCAACTGTCCACATGTCAAAGTGTCCATGGATACGTTGCCCCCAGTGAGGTCTGGTAGCACCTTGCATGGCAGCAGCTCCCCCCACTGGTGTATGAGTGTGTGCGTGAATGGGTGAATGTGAGACTTGTAAAGTGCTTTGAATAAAAGCGCGATATAAGTACCGACCATTTACCACTGACTCTGACTCACAAAACCATACCAAATAAAGATCAAACAAAAACACCTGATGAAGAAAAATGGATTTGATGAAAAACTGTGTGACTGTGGGCGTGTTCTACAGACTATAAAGAAAGAATGAAAACACATTTAATTTAACAATCACCTGGTTAATTTGTATTATTGATTAACCCATAAAGACCCAGCACTACTTTTGTGTCAGAAATTTTCTCGACATTTAACCTTTTTTAACCCATAAAGACCCATGATCCACGATCTGCTAAACCATCTACTGATATAAACTGTTTAATACCCGTTGATCCTCTAATACAAGTAAATAATTGGTGTAAAATACAATAACTCATCTTTTCACGGTCATCCGTTATGACCCATTTGGATGTTCAGAGGCTCCGTAGTTACCATGGAAACACTGTCATCTTCAATAACATTGATTCACCAGGAAAACCCATAGAGTTAAATCAGTGACAGTGGATGGACACACTTGGTTTATGTTCAGTTAATGATAGATTTTACTGAAAAAATCACTTTTTCTTCATTTTTTTTCTGTTTTTGATAAAACGATCCTCAACTTTACTCTAAACTTTAATGAACATCTACATGATTAGTGAATTAAATGTTGGAAAATACCTGATTTTCACTGAAAAAGAACAAAATACAGAAGAT
>JAPTGZ010000006.1:41515074-41525178 GCA_029814645.1 Fowleria isostigma | reverse complement strand
CACACACACACACACACACACACACACACACACACACACACACACACACACACACACACACACACACAAGCCACTTGACTTTTATAATAAGTAAATAAATGAGTAAAGTTTATTTGTATAGCACTTATCACAGATCAAATCTCACAAAGTGCTTTACAGATTAAAAGATACATAACAACACTCAAAAAATAGAAAAATAAAAATAAAAATAAAAAACGCTTTACAGATACATAGGTCATAAAACTGCAACATATAAAACGATTACAAAATGCAAAAATATGACAATCTTAAATACTCAATAAAATCAAGAAGTCCCCATAAAAGCTATAATATCTGATAAATCACTTAAGAACGAGTAAATCTAGAAAAAATATATTTGTGAACTGGGTCTTTATGGGTTAAAGATTTGATTTTTCTGTCTATTTTATACCACTATTATTTCAGATAAAGGTTTAATAATAATACAGTACTGTGCAAAAGTCTTAGGCTGCCTCTAAGTTCGTTTACTGTGTTATATTAGACCAACTGTGATTTCTCAGATTTTGTCCCAGCTCATACAGAAAGTGAATGTGTTTACAAAAATGTCAAATATAGTGTGACATCCTTTGCTCTTCTCTGTGGAGGCGATATGAGATTTACAGAGATAATGCTCAGCGCTTTTACACCAGGTTTCATAAAACATGTGACAAATGTTTCTTGTTGTTTGGGAGACTGGTTGTCATGTGAGCAGAGGTTACAACAGGTCCTGACGTTTGCTTCCAGAACTCATTTTGTTTTGTTTTTTGTGTGTTTTATTCAAGCATTTCCTGTATTCTCTTGTTAATTAATAAGGGTGCTGGTAAACGAGTATACAGTCATGTGTCAAAGTCCTGGTCCAGCATCGTGTTTGTTGGTTTATTCAAGTTCTAATGTCCTCACATACGCATTTGTCTCTGTATTTAGATCCAATCTGATATATGTGAAGTAAAAAATAAAAGTTTCAGGGAAAAACACAGCTTCTATAAACCAAAGTGGTCGAATTTAGGGTGATTTTCCTTTAAACCTAACACGTCTTTAACCCTTTTGTTTGGACAATATGAGATTTATGGCATTACTTTATTGATGTTTTACACCGATAGCAAATTTGAACAAAAATAAGCAAAATGAAGCAAAAATGAACAGAAAACATTTTTAAAAAAACAAAAATAATCAAGAAAATTTTAAAAAAGCAACAAAATTATCAACCAGACAAAACCAGTGAACAAATTAAAGAAATATTAAAAAAAAAAACAGTAAAAATTAACCAAATAATAAACAAATCAAACTAAGTAATTAACAAATTGAACAAAAATAATCAGGTTTTATTCTTGTTTTGCACTTATGTCTTTAACCCCTTTGTTCAGATAATATGAAATAATTAGAAAATGCAAAACATTAAAAGTTTGCCGGTCAAAATTAATGAGAAAATATGACATTCCTGTTTCACTCAATTTTATTCAGGTGGACAAAATTATACAAAACAACTGCAGTAAGGCATTTAAGTAATAACAATGACATTCCTCTCATATTCAAGGTCAAATGATGTTTTTTTTTAAGGATTTTCTAAAGCAGATGACAATTTTTAAAATTTGATCAGCTGATGGCCCATATCTACAGCTGATTTTTATTTTTTTAAAGCACATTGACCATAAAATACAACTGAAACACTCAAATAATTATGATTTTATTCAGTAATATAAATGAAATTATTAATACATGTGCACATAGTACTCTTTTAACATTTGTTGAAGTCCAAATGCTGCCCACATAGGTGCCTGATCAAATATCTTATAACATTTTTATTACTGATCAAATATCAGCTTTCAAGGAAAAAAAAAATTAAGGCCAATATTGAAAAAAATCAACATATTGGCCCAGTATATCGGCCTACCTCTATCATATACTTTGTCTGATGTGTTAAATGTGAATGATCCCCAAGATTACATTCACCTACAGACCCAGGTGTGTGAGAATGGCACAAATGTTTACATATAATAGAACTTATTCTGCACAAAAACACACTGAGAACTGCAGATAATTTATATTAGTTTATAAAATCTATTTATTCATTTATATCCTGTTGAATTTCGCAGTTCCTTAGGTTTTCCTCACATTGCTCTGTTGGATTTTTACACCGAAATGACAGAAAATGGTTAACTTTAAAGGTACAATATGTAATATTCATGCCTGCTCATGACGCTTGTGTTATGCGGTGAATTTTTTTGGTGACTGCATTTCTAGCTAATGTTGCTGATGTAAAAAAAAAAAAAAAAAAAAAAAAGCTGAGGTGAGGCGTTCAGGGGCTTGGAACCTTAAATGAAGTCAAATTTTTGACATTTTTGCCTGTAAATGTCCCCTTATATGTTACATATCGTACCTTTCAAACCTTTACAATTTCATTTGATTAATTCCTGTTGTTATGTGAGACAATAATCAGTTTTAGTTGTTTAATTCAGTTTAAAGACCTGATGTTTGCAGTCAAACCCTCTGGACCTTGTGGTTTTTGTGGCCTTTTAATAAAAACTTTTTAAAATGACTGGTGTTTATTTATGTACTTGTTTTATTATGTGTATTGCTTAATATTTACTGATATATAAAAATATACGGCTGTGTTAAGGACTCCTAGGTTAAACTTTAGACAGAATATACAAAAGTTATCTGGATCAATGTGTTTAGAGGTGATTCTCTTTTGTTTCAACATCCATGTCTTCATGTTTCACTTACCCTGATTTTTCTCAAATGTGCCAAATATTTACAACAAAGTAATTTATGTGTTTAAGTGTTTGTCATCATTTAAACATAAATGCATTTCAAATATTGTTTTATATTTTACACCTTTTTGGTGACACACATGCTCAGTTTCAATGTGTCCACAGTGTCGTGTCACCAACTTCCTCCAGTATAAGTCAGAAAATTATGCTTTTTTTAAAAAAATAATTTCATCGACTAGAATAAACTTTATTTTATAATGCAATTGAATCTGGGGAAATTTTACGTATTATTTACTTTTTTATTCATATTGTACTAGAGCGGCACAATATATCGTTTGAGCATCGTCATCGCAATATACATGAGTGCACTAGTCATATCGCAGATCCTACAAAGTAGGAGGGAAATAAACCCAAAGTGTTCTCATCTAATTTCAACGGTACCTGACATGCAGTGGCTGGTAACAACAGAATGAGCAATGAACAAGACAAAATCACCGAAAATGAAGAAGAAAATCACAGAAAACAAGAAAATCACCAAAAACAAAGAAAATCAGAGAAAACAAAGAAAATCGCTGAAAATGAAGAAAACAAAAAAATGAAGAAAACCACCAAAAACAAGGATGAAAATCACAGAAAATTAAGAAAATCACCAAAAACAAAGCATATCAGAGAAAACAAAGAAAATCTCAAAAAATGAAAAACAAAATTTCAATATAAATGCAGGATTAAAAAAATACAAAATTGCAATGTCAGTTTTTTCCAATATCGTGCAGCCCTATATTGTACATGTCCCTGTAGTAATTTTCCACCCTGTTATAATGTGCTTAATTGCCTTAAAAAACCTACAATTCAATAAAATCAATTTACAGGAAGTGACATCATTTGTTTTTGGTGTGAATTCAACTGCGTAAACTGAGATAAACTTCAACTGTTATTGTCACCTTAGTTTATTTGAACTTAAACATGTTCCACCTGTATGGGTAACTCTTAAAAGTTCCACCCTGTTATGATCAATTATGGGAAATATGCAATAGAATTTATATTAATATTAGATTTATTTATTAAAGGTGTATTGAGCTATTGAGAGCTAAAAAAAATGTTGATTAAAGAGATAGATTAAAAAAATTCCACCCTGTCAGGTTCCCATTCCACCCTGAAATGATGGACATGTAATGCCGCTACAAAAAGAGAATCCCCCGTACATGAAGAATGAACTATATTTTATTATGTACATCTGTTTTTCATCATCACCTGATCTGTTTGACACGTACATGCACATTTGATTGAGTTAAAATAATAGAATAAGGCAGCAAAACTGATTAATTTTGCTTGTGTATGATCTGTAAATTAGGGAGAGAAGAAGATGCAGATCCATATTTATTCATCACAGAGAAAAAAAAATAACAAAATAATGAAGGTAATAATAATACCTGGAAGTGGGAGGTGAACACAGAAGGCTGCTGGTTCAGAAAAGACTTAATAAATAAATAAAAGAATGAATACAGGCTATCTGAAACATTCACTGACCTGTTATTATGAGTTTAAACTGAATCATTAAACTATTCCCAAATTATTCCCAAAAACGTTAAAGTAATACTCAGTCAAATTGTTAAAACATGGAGGCGGGGGGGATAGGAATGACTGATTTAGCACAGTCATAAATCGCTTCTGTAATGGAATATATATATATGTTTATATGTTAGGTGTAGTAGTTCTAGAACACTTTTCCACATTTCTCCATATGTTCGTACTTCATCTTAGTGTTATACAACTACTACTATGTCCAAGTACTAACTTATGGAGAAATAGCCATTTTAAGGTGGGGTTTATGTGCCACAGCGGTATGAGTTAGTGAAGGTTAAAGTTCAGAGTCCAGACTGATCGGGGTCACTATAGCTTCTCGTCTCCCTCCACCACGTCCTTCAGGTTGAGGACCTCCAGAGAACCCCGGCCTTTGGTCTCACATCGGATCAGCTCGTCGATCTCCCTGAAGCAGCCGGGGTCGACCAGACACACCTGGGTACGAGAGGGAGGAGGCGGGACAGATGAAAACAGAAACATGGGTTAATATTAAAGAGAAACGAAACAGCAGAAAAAAGATTAAAGTTAAATAAGATAAGATAAGATAAGATAAGATAAGATAAGATAAGATAAGATAAGCTTTACTGATGCTCCAAGGGGGAAATTTAAATGTACAGCAACACGACAATATCAATCAAATAAAAAAGAAAAAGATAAAAAACATAAAAATGAGTTAAAGTTACTAAATATCACCAAAATAGCAACAATAACAACAAACTGCAAGCAGTTATGAATGGGGGCCAAGCCTCCCCACGCCACTCATCCCCCAGGCCCAAACGGAGCCCACTGAAGTCGGCCCTGAAGGACGACGGGCTCTGTGTGTTGTACGCGTGTGTCCATGTTGAATGTCAATCACCAGTATCCCCTAACAACGTAAACAGAACCATTAACTTTCAACGTTTGCTAGACAGCTCATCGCCATGGTAACAGCTGATGACATCACATACTCTGACAAACAAGATTTTGACGATAGTTTGCAATTTTGCCAAAAAAAAAAAAAATTAAGGTGCAAATGGGCGTGGCCTATCCCAGGTGATTCAGTGCTATTCAATGAATCTGAGGATATGTGGTTTTTGAATACAATGTGAGTTAAAGGCCAAAACGCATTTGCCTTGACTGCTTGACTGTAGCACCCCCTGCTGGTGGAAAAAAGATGATTTTTTTTTTTTTTTCGTCTGGGGTACATGCAGAGGTCTGGATCAGCCATCCAAATTTTACCGCTCTACCTTACATGGTTTAGCCTGCAGCACCACTTTTATCAACGGAAGAAAAAATATAATACAAATCAGAACAAAAACAAGAGGGAAAAGGCAAAAGGGATGCTTCTTTTTAAATAAATCACAATCTTTTTTTATTTATAGTGGATCATTTTTTGGGTTGTTGCCCCTCTGGGCCATTGTAGTTTTCTTTTCCAAAGATGTAAAATTAGAAATGTGTCAAGTATTGGTTGCACTTGAAGCAGTCAATCCATCATATGATGTCATCTGTATCGAGTTGAACCTCTAAACAACGCTGTGCTTGTCGGTGTACCATTTCAAGAACCTCCGTACCATTTCCAGCTCCTCGTCGAAGTCCTCACTTTCCACAACCTGCAGCAGTGGCTTGAGCTTCTCCTTCAGCTTCTTGGCTTCTTTGGCCGGAAGCACCAACCTCAGCCTCATGTGGGCCCTCTGGATCTCCATGGTCTCCTTCAGCTGTCGGATCACTTCCAGAGCCTGGAAACAAAATGAGTCAGGACACATTCAAAGACCTTCGAATTCTCAAAACTCAGTACCTGTACTAACTTAGCTGTACTTCCTTCATCTCACTTTTAAGATTTATATGCAAATAAAGAAGCTCATGTGTGGCCTATAATATGGCTGGAAGTCCAACATACTAGGTTTATTATGTTTATTATAATGAAAATATAATCCACTGGTGATCAGTGGCAACCTTTAAGGTGGAGTTCTTTCCATCAGGTGCTCACTGTAATGTGTATTTACATCTCAGACCACCTGAATATGTCCTGAACAATCAGCTCTTAATGCATCCTGTGTTTTTTCAGTCAAAACCGTCCCCATCACTCAGGATTAGTGATATGCGGATTGATACTGAAATATTGATATCTTTGATGCCTGATTTTTACTCTAGAATCAATTCACAAATCCAAATATCAATGCTTTTGATACTTCGGTCATTTGAGGTTATGTACATCAGGAACACAGCGGAAAGTAGATAAACTATTGAGATCTTGTCCGAATGATATGTGATTGGTGGAACTACTTCTTCTTCCGCCTGAGTAAGTGTGTGTCCTTCCCTATGATCCCTGGGGATGACTGTCACTTCTGAACCAGCAGAGAGAGTCTGTTCAAAGGCAGGAGAGGTTCTGAGCAGTAAATATACTTAACAAAAACTTAACAAAAATCTGTGAATGAGGGAAAGTGTGGATGTTGATGCTTTTGTTTCATGTCAACATATTCATGTAATGTGTATATGCAAGTTTTCATTTTAATAAATAGTTCTTAAACAATAATTACTGTCAGGTCTTGTATTCTTTATGGAGTAACAATTTGAACCCCTCCCCCCCCTTTTTTTAGATTCTCCAGATATTAAGTGTATTTTTATAAAGTATCGATATCGGGCTGGTATTGCTGATATCAGCCTAAATTTTACTCTGATCAGAAAGGAAATATATGGTATCAAACATTACTACCTAGGATAAATGTTAATGTCAGGTCCGAATGGGGTCTTACTGAACGGGGCCCTTAGATACCCAAAACTGTCTTCTCACCTGCTGCTTCGTGCTTTTGTTGGCCTTGACAGAGTAGTGGATGTCCTTCATGGCTCGTTCAATCAGATTGACGGTGTACGGCCTCTTGGTCTCAGGGTTGACACACTTTTCAGCAACAATAGTCGCAATGTCCCTGAACATCGTCTCCAGCTGACTCTGCCGTTCTTTGTCTGACACTTGAAGCTCGCCTTTGGCCAAGATCTACCAAAAACACAGATGAAAACAGCAAAGTCACAAAGGGGGAAATGTTATTGAACAGTGTTAACAGGAAACATGTATATATGTACAGACGGCACATGTATATGTATACATGTATGGAGGGACACTTTAAATACAGTTTATCACGACATAATCATGACTGGTGTTTTCTTATTTTTTGTTTCTTACTTCTTCTTATGTGTGTGTTTTGTTCTTTGATTTCATTTACTTTTTACTTTATTTATTGACATTATTTGTTAGATACATTTACTTTTCTTACATTACACATTTTGGTGCCAATAATCTGTTGTGTTCAATTAGTATTTTTCTCTTTATCGGGAGTATTTGTGTTTTGTACATTGTGTTTAAGTTAATTTTGGTGTACTAATGTGTGTTTAAAACTAATTTCTTTGACATAATTGCAACCATATATGTTAAAGTAGTGAGACTGGAGGTGGGAGTAAATAAGTTTTACTTCTTCTTAATCCCTTTTGGGCTACTAGGGTTGTGTATTGAGAGTGAATTACTGTATATATTTATGTATATTGTGTACACATAATGATATGTATATTATTTAATCTTAGTGCTTATAATCTGTTGTGTTTTATTACTATTTTTCTATTTATTGGGTACATTTGTGTTCTGTATGTTGTGTTAGAGTTAGCTTGGTGTACTAATGAGCTACAACCAATTTCTCTATGCAAATTTCTTAATGTAAATTATGTATATTGTGTTCACAACAAATTCTATATGTATATCTGTGTACATATAATGAAATATATATATAATCAGTATTGTACATGAAGTGCACAAGCTCGAAATAAATCAATCGATTAATCACCTGTTTACAGATTTCCGTCAGATCATCTGTACCAAAAGCCTTGGACAAATCATCCTTCTTCGCCACTTGACCTTTGGACACATTTACAAAAACTGAATGTGTCTGTAACACTTCATCCAGATCCTTCTCCCTGAAACAAAAACACAACATTCAGACGTTTAGAAAAGCTAACAGTTAGCAGAAAGTAAACAGACTAGACTGGAGGATAGACAGGAAAAACGACAACACAGGAAATAAACGGTAGGATATTGTCTTTAGTTCTATGTTTCTATACTTGTATAAATACTGATGATGGTGACATTAAACCATACTCACACTCCTGATCTCCACCCCATAACTTTATTCTTGTAACAGGCGATTTCAAACCTCTTCCCTCCTTTTTTCATCCTCACCACCGCCACATTTGTCAATCGAATTTGGTTTGTTGGCGTAAATATAGACATGATTATGCCTATATCTAAATATACAATTAAAAAGTACCAGCGACTGGCGAAAATATGCTGTCAGAAGGCAGCGTCGTCTATGTACGTCAGTGCCGTTCCTAATATGTGTCCCATATGAAACATCGGTGACAACCAATAGTTCCGCTTAGCCTTTTTCTGTGTGTTCCGCTTTGCAGTCAGTAGGTTATCAACATTTTTACTGTTTAAAATATTTACAAAGAAATAAAAATAAAAAATATAGATATTAGAAATTATATTAAAGTAGGAAACAGGTATAAGCATTACTGTGGTCATTACAGTCAATTTACGCTAATAAAAATTACCAAAAAATTATTTAAGTATATTTTACAGCCTTAATAATCAATTATATTGCATTGAATACAAGTTAAGTACGTATTAAATGAGTTTAGCTGCTTTGTAATGCGTGTCAACAGTTGGCGCCGGAAAGACACGTCAGTAACTACACTTCCCATCATACTTTTCGGCCAAACAACATGGTTCCACACATCATAGGTTGTTGAAGACTTTAAACATGTATTCAAATGCTGCTTTTAGAACCATGCTGATTTTTGTCGTCATTTTTTCACTCTTTGCAATTCCACTGTCTGCGTCAGAGGATAAAGGTAGGTTAATTTCACGTCTCTACGCCATTGGAAACTGTAATTACCTTGTTTTAGATGGAGTTGTGTTAGTTTACATTTCTAGCTAGTATCCTTTGCTAGCCAATCAGCCGCCTTTTGTTTTCTGCAGGTTACCTGAGGCTAATTAGTTTGTCTTTAGTTGTCAATAGTATAGAATTAGACGAAACTCTTTCTCTGTTGCATATCTTCACTTACGGAAGTTAGCTAAGGTTTATTTTTCACATGAACTGTCCACAGAGGTCTGAGCTGAACTTGTGTCTCCTTTCAGTATCACACAGTGCTCAAAGTCCTGCTCTGTCCTACATTACATCGATATGGCACAACAGGGTTTATTTATACTCAGCTGCTGCAGTGTTTGTCGGCATCTGGATCTCTCTGAAGATGGCTCTGAAAAAGGTGAATGATCACTTCCTGATATTTCATCCTCACTTCTTACACATATTTGCCACTTTATAGAAGTGTTTAGTGCTGCTCTTAAAGTTACATGTTTATCTCTGCCTTCCTCTACATTTGTTTGGACAAATATAATGATAGCAACAAAAATAGCTCATAAGAGTTTAGTTTAAGAGCTAATATCTAGCCATTTTCTATGCTTTTCTTGATAATAACCAAAATCACATCAGCTCTTACATCAATATTTATGACATTGTACTGACAAAAACAGTGCTTTTAGACATTCCATATTTTTTTTCTGTCTATTTTAATCGTATGACATGCAGGAGTTAGTACTTGATTGCATAACCATTGTTTTTGATGACTTTTGATTTTTTTCCACAACTGTATTGTTTATCTCTGCCTTTCTCTGTATCCTATAGCAAAGCTTACCCTCTGACACTGCTACGAAGGTTTATAAAGCTGAAAAGAAGAATGGCTGCTCTGACAGAGACTCTGTGGTTCACGT
>JAPTGZ010000006.1:41433710-41447514 GCA_029814645.1 Fowleria isostigma | reverse complement strand
CTCCCTTCCTCCCTCCCTCCCCATCACTACCATCCTCATCCTCATCCTCATCATCATCATTACAATCCTCCCCTTTGCTCCTGTGCGTTTTGTTCCACACGGTGGCGCACGCCGTAACGCACAGACGCGCTCTCCCTGGAGACGCGTCTGTGCGCTGCGTCTCCAGCCTCCGGTGCGCGCTGACCTGCAGAGCTGTTAACATAAGCCACTGGGATATGAAGCCGTGCGTGACGGGGCGACGCGCACACGCACGCACAGACACACACATATACGGTCCATGTTGCGCGCGTTCACCCTCTGTGTCACTTGTCTTCCTCGCTACTTTCTCCCCCTGTCCGCTTCTTAATGTCTACACTCTGTCTCCTTTTTCCATCTGCCTCCTTCCTTCCCTCCTCCTCCTCCTCCTCCTCTTCCTCCCCCCTCTTCCATCACCCCTCCCGTCCTCTTTGCGTTTTTGCGCGTCCAGCCAGAGGCGGGCAGGGCTGTCATTGGGACTCACTAATGAGCCCTCCACTCCGTCTCCCCATGTGGAGGAATGTTTGCACGGTAGAGTGAGTGAGAGAGCAAAAAAAAAAAAAGAAGAAAAAAGAAGAAGAAGAAAGGGGGAGAGGAAGGAGGGAGGGAGTGTAGTGTGAGAGGAGCCGTCGTACCTGCTGCTCTCACTGCTCACATCTATCACCAACGGGGGGTTCTGGAGACCGATGCTGCTGCTCTGGGACCAGCCCAAAGCGTGGAGGCAGCCGGGCTCAGAGCCGGTTCAGGGACGGGGACGCTGCTGTCGGATCTGATGGAGGAGGAGGTCACGGAGCCAGATCCTTGGACAAGAATGGAGCCCGCCACGCCGTCGCACTCAGAGGTGAACGGAGACCTGCCCGGCAACCCCTACCTGACGGACGGGACGCCGGACGAGGTGATGGAGAGTCCGGAGAGGGAGCCAGATGTGCTGCAGTATCCGGACCAGTACGGGTAAGAACCGGACAGAGCAGCCGGGCTTTCACAGAACCACTTCTTTTTCTTCTTGTTCTTCTTTGGGACGCTCTGTCACAGTCTGGACAGCCCGGTGTGTCTTTCTGCACTGACGCTCTGATCAATTACCTTTACATCCCGTTCAGACGCAGCCTCAGGTGACGGTGAAGTCGGTCCACCTCAGAGTAAACGCTCCTGTCGAACATCCAGCAAAGTGTCATTGAACTGTAGGAACATTCCAGTAGGAGTTATTGAACACCTCGAGGAAGTAATGATGCTCCGGAGGATTGGGGGGTGATGTTTTTAGGCTGTGTTGTGTCCAAACCTCTGACCGATACAGGGTCTGGGATGGATGCAAATGCAGACGGTTGCACAAAAAGGTGTTATCTATTGAAAAAAAAAATCACATTTCATCTATTTGTTTACAGTTTGGATCATGATCTAATTGTCTTTTGTCGTTTGGGTTTGTTTTGTTTACATCCGCAGCTAAAACTCGCAGCCTGCCGATCATTTCTGATTTCACTGGACTTCGGAGCTGCATGTTTTGTTGTTGCACAGAGATCGTATCGTTATGATTGTTGTTAATGTTCTGCATCTACATTAGTGAAGCATTTTGCTGCTTATGAAACATTTGGCAAAGAGATAAAAACCTCTCCCTTTTATTGGGGAAGTGACTGTTTTTGGTCATTTCTGCAAACATTAAATACGGGGTTTCCCTGAGGTCTAAAAAATCTTGAATTTACAAATCTGCATTTAAAAGGCGTTAAGTTTGACATGGTAGGTCTTCAGTTATGTCGCCCTAAACCTGTTGGCTGTATTGTGTTTAAATGTGGGAAAAGTCCAAACTGCAAAAAAAGTAACGTTAGTCGACTCACTTCCACCTGTTCCAACCCGACAATGTTTTTTAAATTAGGAACCAACTAACTGTAACTTTGTGGAAATGATCACAGAACATTCAACCCAACATGTGCAGCCACTGGTCGAGCACATTACCCGAGAAAGCTGACTTTGCAAACTTTAAGGAACGACTTGCGAGAAAAAAGGTAACAACTGGGAAGTGCAACTTTAATAAAGACTGGTCAGAGAAAAGATGATTGTCGACTTGGTTGACATGAGTGGAGGGGACATGTTTGAAGTATTAAAGCATTAAATTGTCTTCGAACTTATCTTAAAAAGGTCTTAAAACTCATTTCAAACTCATTTCCTCCAGGTCCACATTCAGCCCAAGTGGGCCGGACCATTGAAGTAGTAACATCATAATATATAAGGACAACTTTGTCTTTTTGTCTTAGTGCAATAAAAACATTAAATCATAAAAATATTTACATTTATGAACTATCCTTAAACAAAAAACATGTGAATAATGTGAAAAAAATGAAATTTTGCAAGAAAAATAAATGCAGTTTTAAAAATATTATGCATTAACTTATCATTTGTACATGTGTGTTATATATAATGTTACACAAACATTTGGTAACAGGTATAAAATTGCTGAGAAAAATGGAGTTTGGATCCAAAATAAGAATAATTTCTCATTTAATTTCTCATTTGTTCAGGTCTTTGTTCTTCTCGGTAGTTCTTTGAGGTTCAACTGGACTAGATTTGGTTCAAAAGATTCAAACTAGTCCAGTTGATCTTAGAACCGAGAAAAATTGAGTTGTCACTATTTATAGTTTATTATTATTATTTTACTTTAGATCGCATTGATCTGAATATGGAACCTGAACTAAAATGAGTTCAACATCCTTAATTGTTCATATTGTCACTGTACTTTTTGCACTTGGCAGATTCATCCCATTGGACCTTTTGGCGGACTGGTTTTAGCCCCAGACCACATGTTTGAGACCGCTGTCTTTGGGGGTATTGGCTCCTAGAAAGTCCTTTGGTTGGCATTCGATTTGGTTTGGATCGAATGTGGACTTTATCTTTTTTGTTTGGGTCAGATCGCTTTCTCCTTGCAGTTTTTGCTAGTGAACCAAAATTAGTAAAAGCATGCATGTGACGAGCTGCGCTGGCATTGGACAGAAAATTCGGATGGGGGGGTGATCAGAGACAGTGGGTGTTGATGAAAACAAACATGGAGGTCATGCGAGACCACTGACCCAATGTCATCGAGACATTCATTCTCCTCATTGATCCACGGCTCAGGACTGCAGCTATCAGCTCTGGCTACTCATGTGGTTTGGCTACTTCCAGTTTTGGCGATTACCCACAATGCCACGTGGCTACAGTGGCTCGTCAAGCACAAAAAGGCCTATGGTTCCTTGGTTTGTTTCAGTGTGAGGCTGGTTATATTCACACCAGAAGTAAACTGGCCCAGAGTCCACGTCCAAACAGGACCACCTAGAAGAGGTGGTCTTCTAGGTGGTCTTGGCCCACTTGTTTGATTCGAATCAGAGTTCACATGTTTGTATTCACACCTTACAAAAGTCCAGACTTTCTGGAGAAACAAACTCTGGTCCATTTTAAATGGATCTAACAAAGTAGGTCTGAATTAACCCCTTAATTTTAACTTGTAAAAACCTGTAAATATGGAGCTAGTCCCGTACCTCAGGGAAGTCCAGAAGCATGTTGGTTTTTATAAAAACATACAGTGATTCAGAGAGATTTGACAGAGGCTTTGAAGCTGTAAATAGTGAATCTGAGTGATTTGTCAGTATTTGACCTTTATAACAGTTGTTTTATTGCATGAGTGTACTGGCAAGAGAAGGGAGACTGTTGTCACGGCAACTGACGAGTAGTTAGATGAACATGTCCAACATCATGCTATGGTTGAAATTCAGAAATTTCAGAGTATTTCACTGTGTGTCTTATAAAGGGTTAACTGTTAGAGAAACGATGATTTTGACATATTTGTAAGGATCGATATTATGTGTTGAGATACTGTATAGACTCTGGAAACACTTAAAATTAATGGTTTACGTGGAAAGACTTGTGGCAGACACTTAATCTCTGTTGTAATCCATACTATCTACAGGTGTCGTAACTTGATGAACAGTCCATGTTTTCCTGGATTTTATGCACATGATGGTGTTAGAGCTCTGGTTATTGGCTAAATTATGATACAGTTAATTAATCTTGTTGCTAATCGATTGGTTTGATTTGATGTTTTTCTAAAACAAACGGTAACACAATCCTACATGTAGTGTCTTTCCTCCTCAGTGACAGTAAAATCAATGTGTAAAAATTCCAGACCAAATGAGACTCAAACGAATCAATCAGTCTCGAAGATAATGCACGGAGGAATCGACAGTGGAGTCAATAGCGTCCAGTCTTTGTAGAGTTGTTTGGAGTTGATCTTGTGCCAGTTGAAGGCTTTCGATTGGTTCTCATGTTTGTCCAGAGTCATGTCAGTCCACAGCTTTAACACTAACGAATACGTCTGGGTTTACTGAGGCTCTTTTCCATTAATCCGTCCTTTGTTCTTTGGCTGCAGAAGTTTTGTAGTTACAGTGTCAGAGTGGAAGTGTGTTTACTCAGATTGGACTGAGTCATCACATTCACTCCATTGAAAAACAGAAAACACACTCACTCCTACTTTCTCATCAGAGTGAATCAAAACTTTGAAGTTCTGTCGAAATCTTCTGGTCTTCTTTTTAAACCTCAACATCCACTGGTGACTCACACCATCTACTGATTTAAACCATCTAATACCTGTTGATCCACTAATCCTGTCAATACATGTAAGTAATTGGTGTAAAATTCAGTTTTTCATCTTTTCATGGTCATCAGATATGACCCATTTGGACGTTCAGAGGCTCTGTAGTTACCATGGAAACACTTTCATCTTCTACAACATTGATTCACCAGTAAAACCCATGGAGTTGGATGGATCATGTTTTATGGTCAGTTAATGATAAGTTTGACCAAAAAAGTCACTTTTTCTTCAGTTTTCTCTGTTTTGATATAATAACCTTTGGATTTGCTTTGAGTTTTCATTTGCATCTAAATTAAATCAGGGAAATTAAATTGAGGAAAAGACATGATTTAGAGTGAAAAATGCAAAAAACAGACGATAATATTATAACAAATAGAAAGAAATAATAGAAAGAAAAATTGATTAAGAAACTGTATCACTGGGTCTTTAAAATAACTTTTGATCCACTAATCTTATGAATATATGTAGATAGTTCTGGTAAAATACAATTATTCATCTTTTGATGATCATTGGATATGACCCATTTGGACGTTCAGAGGCTCTGTACTTACCATGGAAACAATGTCATCTTCTACAACATTGATTCATCAGTTAAACTCATGGAGTTGGATCAATAGCAGTGGATGGAGATGCTTGTTTTATGGTCAGTTATTGATGTTTGACCAAAAAAGTCACTTTTTCTTCAGTTTTCTCTGTTTTGATATCATAACCTTGGATTTTCTTGAGTTTTCTAAATTAAAATTAAAATTTCTGAATTAAATCTAGGAAATTAAATTGAGGAGAAGACATGATTTAGAGTGAAAAATGCAAAAAACAGCTGATAATATTATAATAAATAGAAAGAAATAATAAATCCATTAATCCATTCATTAAACACAGAAGATAATATTATAATAAATCACTTAGGAAAGATTAAATGTAAAGAAAATTAATTTGGAAGGCCCCACAAAAGTAGTTTGACAGCTTTCAGGGTTGGATTACAAAAAAAGTTAAAAAACTTAAAACAAATTTTCATTGGCTTGAGGTGCTTTTTACCGCTTGTCACCAACATGTGAATGCACAAAGAGGGAATAGAAGCATCTTTTTTGAATAAATCTTGACATGGTGAACATTTTACTCCAGACTAATCTCATGAAATCACGTTGTATGTCACTCTGGTTCTTATGACATTTGGTGTGTTACACGTAGGCATTTTAGACCTTTGACGTGTTATTCAACGCCATTTGATTGTGTGTCAATTTATGCCTAGATTTCTTGTTCATGTAACCCTAAACCTAAACCTAACCTTAAAACTAACCCTAACTCTAACCCTAACCCTTAGTGTGTAGTATTTGACACGGTGTGAACATACACACAGAAAGCTTATAATGTGTACAGATAACACACCAATTAAAAGTGCCATGTATATTTACACAGTCATGATATCACGTTATTTTATTCATGTGACTGATCAACTATTTGCATCATCGTCCAGATTCTAAGATAAAATATAAAACAAGGTTCAGCAGGTCATGATGAGACTGAATTATTCCTCTGTCTTCAGACATCACAGCCATTTGAAGTGGAAAAAAAAAATAAAAACACATTTTGCATTCCGCTCCATTCATTAGAACCACGTGTAATTGCACACACAGCGCCACCTGCTGACGACACAACACATTATGGTGCATTTACTCCAAACCAGTCCATGGAAACCCACTACTCCCACTTAAATGTTTATGACTCAAATTATAATCGTAATCATATCAAATCATAATCTTGGCATTTTAAGGTCTTCGTCTTTAGATATCGGTCTGTATCTATATTAGACATAAGGTTACTGCTACTTCAACACACACACACACACACTCTCTCTCTAACTACAACTTCCAAATCCATGAGGTCGCAAGTTGAAATAAAAACATCAATATTTGGCACCAGTTTGTCGATTTTAAAAAGAGGAATCACAGAGCGGAGTAACAGTGTATTCCTGTATTGATATTCTGTGTCACCTCTATTTACTGTGAGGCTGCTGACTTCACATAGGTTTATGAACACCCCTGGACATGGTGATTTTGTGGTGGTGGGGGGACGGTGGTAGCGGTTGGGGGGGGTGTCATTGAGTGTTGGTACAGAATGCCCTCCTTTAGACGCCGCCGCTGCTGTTTTGCTGATGTGAGACTTCAACACCTGGCCTCCTTGTCACGCATGAATGACGCTGGTCTTTTCATGTTCAGGATCGGGTCGGTGATGGTTCTGAGGTCGTCTGATGAAGATTAATGACTTCTCTTGTCATTGGTTTCATCAGACGCCGACTGGAGTCTGAGAATGAGGCGGAGTCTGGAGAAGTCAGATGGAAAAGGGTTTATTAAATGGCAACAAATGAAAGGCTAACATTGTTCTGTACTTCATTCATATACTCTTGGCAGTTCTTGGTTCAACTGGACTGGTTTTGCTCATTTGAAAAGACCAAACCTAGTGGAGTTGAACCTAGATGAACTACTAAGAAGAATGATGACCTGGACAAATGAGAACCTACATTTCCTCTATCTACCTTTTATCGAAGACGTCCTTTCTGGCTGTTGAAGTGAATGTTCTACCCCATCAATCTCAAATTTACCAAATTTGGAACAGTTTTCAATGGGAGGACCCCTCAAATGTCAGAGATGGGAAATGATAAGAATTGTACTTCCATTATATCCCTTTCCCACTGGCCAAAAAACCTGTTTAAACTTTTTGTGGCAGTGGAAAAGGTGCACTGACCTGCGTCAAATGACTCTGCAAGCGACATGGGTTAAAATCGCCTTCAATCGGCTCTGATCAGCATGCAATGGGAACGCCAGACGCGGGTTACATGATGACATAGATTCGTCATAACATTGCGCCAGTCACATCTTATATCACACGCCACAGCAAAGCTCTGCTTGCATTCGAATCAAGACTGGATTGAGGAAACATGTCGCAGCATCGGCAAGATAACGAGATTTGTGAACGACCATTTTGAGGATGGACAAAAAGGAAAGGACACTGACCAGCGCCTGACTCGCTTTCGTGTTGCTCTGTATTGTTTACTTCCTCGAATTCTGTTGCACTTGTGATGTCATCAACACGATCCCAGTGTGGTGATGTCACCAGACGCACAGCGGGGGAAGCGGAGGCCATGCAGCAAGGGTCGCAGACTCGGCTTTTTTTGGTCAATGGAGAAAGAACAAATGCTGATTGTTAGCGGGTCGACGTGGGTTTTTACCACGCGGGTCGACCCGCTAATTTTAGTGGAAAAGCGGCTTTATTGATATCACTTATTGATTTGTAACTGTTAATGTTGGCACCGTTTCACTGTGTCAATTTGCTTTCACTGTTTATAAATATTCTCCATGACAACCAGGCTCAGAGGCTGTAGCTGGTAGATCTGACTCTTTTAAGTACACCTTTAGGTGTGTTTGAACCAGATGCCAAATGTTGGAGCATATAGTCATTCATTTCCAACAGGGTTGTTATGAAATGTACATCAAAATGCCCCCTAGATTTTCAGGTCTCTCATAGTGGGGTCGAATTTCAGATACCATGTACGGTTTTCCCATATAGACCACCTGTCTGAGACCTGGTTTTCAAGCACCTAATATGGGCAGTGGGGGAAGTGGTTTAAAATTCACAAAGGAGACCCAGACTGAAACCTAGACTCAGAAACAGAACCAGATCCAGATTTAGAACCAGAATCAGACCCAGATACTGTTTCAGAACCAGAACCAGAACCTGAATTTGACTAAGATCCTGATTCTGAACCCAGACTCAGATGCAGACCCAGACTCAGACTTAAACCCAGAACCCCCTGCTCTGAGCCCTCTCACAATTTCTAGAATTCAAAATTGTCTGGCTTACATTAAAGAGTTAATACAAACCAAACCATTTGCCCCATAGTTTATTCTTTAATCTTAACTTTACACTTTAACTTCACTTGTCTTTTAAAGAGCAACTGATGATCTTTTTTTAATTCAGGCTTTTAGTCAGAGGTGGGTTTTATGTATTATATTTTCTCCTATGTATTTTACTTCTGATTTCATTATAAAGCATTTGTGAATTCCTTCTGTGATAAATACTGTATAAATAAATCTTATTATTATTGTTAATATTAAGCCTTTATAGTTCACACATAGAAATACTCTGAAATTCGAAATTTCAACCTTAGTGTGTTATTGGAAGACTTTATTTCTATTCTATTTCTATTTCCTAATTCTTTTTATTTTGTAGAAAATCAAAGTCAGTGAAGTTACCATATTTGGTTCCTTATCTGTAAGTGGCAAAAATAAACAAAATAAATCTAAGTGTATATCGAAAAATACAAGAAACACATGCAAGGTGAAAAGAACATCACTTTTAGAATATTAGACCAATAAAATAGCAGCATCACAGAACCAACAAAATTACCAAAAATAGTCACTTGCTGGATAAAGGGTTAATCTAATGAGAATCCATAAGTGATATTGACAACGGAATAGGAATTGCTAAATTCCCTAGAAATGGGTCTAAGTCAATCATTACCAGACACTGAACCATATCATGGGATGAACTGATTATTATCAAATGTATGTTAAAACATAAAACATATTAAGCCTTAGTTCTGTATATTTTCCATTTTTCTTCCTACATTGGACCGGGTTGGACCGGTCCTGGTGTAGACAGCGTTTTGTTCTGTTAACAGAGTGGACATTGGAGGTGTTAAAGTACTGTCAGGAGTTTAAATCCATGGGTGTGAGGGTTCATTGTGACTGATCCACTGCGTCTACACGGACTGAAGAAGTTTGTAAGGAGTGATGACTTCATCACACCTTCACTCGGTTCTTTAAGGACAAGTAGCTTGTTATTGGCGACGGCTGAATTCTCTGCTCACTGATTCTACCTCCAGGGTCAAAGTGTTTTGATTAGTCATGTCATGTTTGTCTTATCCTTGAAGTGTGAGTACATGTAGTGCTTTCCCTCTGAGTCGTTCACACAGCCCAAGTGGAGGAGGGTTTATTTATGTCTCAGCTGTAATTGAGTTCAGTTCAGCTGTGACCCAGTCTTCACCACCCTGGAAAGACCCCAGAAGGTGGAGCAGGAACACTGGTCTGACCGCAGCAGGGGGGTTTCCTACTGGATCTGTGGAAGGAGGATTTAACAGAGAACCAGGAAGACAGCCGAGTCAAATTTGATCAGGATTTTAAAAATAAGTTTCATAGCAGTCGATATCGATAATTGTCACAATTAATTTTAAACCTAGATTCCTCTGAGGTTTGTGGTTTAACGTAACACCCGTTATGAAAACGACTGTTATGTCACCAGTGTTGGGGAGTAACGGAATACATGTGATGGGATTACATATTCAGAATACAAAATATGAGTAACTGTATTCCATTACAGTTACAATTTTAATCAGAATACAGTTACATTGTTACATTGTTAAAAATCAAAGTATTACTTTTTATTATTGTCTATCATTTCACAAATCCAGTTTCCCATGCAAGTTGTGGGAACGAGTCAGTCTGTCAAGTCCAGGTCAAGATAAGGGAAGCGGAGTCAGTAGGAGGCGGGGCCAGAGCTGGCCAATCAGAGCCAGGGCAAGAAGAACACATACCTTTGGAAAAACAAGCAGTACTTCACCTTAGAGGAAGAAGAACCACATATTACTGTGGCAAGATTATGGATGGAATATTTGAATATTGGGACTTGTGTCAAGTCTCTTTTTCTATAACCAGACAAAACACCAGTAACTTCGTTTGGGTTGTACTAGTACATCACATGTTCATATGTGTTTATGAGGCTTAGACCGAATACATTCATCCAGCTCTAAAACAGAACACACAACAACCATTCTGTTTACAACAGAGGAAACATGGTGGGATTTAACACATTCATATGGGATTAAAATTTAAGAAAATGTGAAAGTAATCCAAGTATTTGGACTGAGTAATGTAACCGATTACAATACAGATTACTTTTGGGGCATGTGATCTGTAACAGAATACATTTCGTTCGCTGCTCCTCTAGGGGGCCCGCCCACAGGTTGATTAAAGCTGCGTATGATATCTGTAAAGCCCCAGTGACAGCGTCAGTGTAACCAGGTGGTAAAACAAGAATATCTACAAGACCGTAGATCCATATGCTTCTAATTTCTGAGTTGTAGTGATGTATCTGCAATTCAGACTTTGGTCAGCAGAGGGCATATGTGTACTGTTGTGCAGCACCGCATACATACAAAAAGCGTGAATTATGGAAAATTACTGCAACTATAATGCGCTCTTTTCCACTGTGGGCTGCCTTCAGTTCAGACGGATTGCTGATGGTTGTGAATCAGAAACTTGGCGTACAAGGACCGTTTGCCGTCTGAATTCGAAAGGTGCCACTGCCGTATTTCGGTACACTATTTGCACTGAAATCATGCTGTATTAAGGTCAAGTTGTCATTATTTTGTTTGGTGACATATTTTATAGACTCATCATCATCATCAATTTATTTTATTTTGCACATCAAACATTAATTCCACTCAATACAACATACACAAACACAAAAACCAAAAAAGGAATAGGCCAGAAACAAAGGCTTATTTCTTGCCTATCCTGTTCACCTGATCCACTGTTTACATTAATTTAAATGTGAACATCATTGAACATTGTCATTATAACAAAAAAATCAACAACAGAAAAACAGATCTACCATCTCAACTCAATATTCATAAATGATTTTATAGTGAAGGCATTTTTTAAACTGCCAAAGAAGTCAACAACTTAAATTCATCATGAAGTCCATCCCATAATTTCACACCCACAACTAAATACATCTAAACTTCACATTTGTCCTCACTGTCAAACTTTCAAAGCTATAAAGACCTCTTAAATCATAATTATTCTCTCCTAATTTAAAAAAAAATTCAAGTAGTATTTGGAAAAATATTATTTTTTACTTTATGAATCATCCTCTAATATTTTAATATTTATGACATACTACAATTTTAAGCTTTTAAGTTGAATAAATTATTAGTTACTTCAAAATATCCTACTTTATTAATTCTTCTAATAGCTCTTTTTTGTAATTTTGCCAGTGTATGTGTAATAGTTTTTTTCCTGCATTTCCCCATATTTCTGCACAGTATGTTAAGTATAGCAGAACCAAAGAGCAACTGATCATATATAGGCTGTTTTTGTTCAGTAAGTCCCTTGTTTTATACAGTATCCCTATAGATTTGGATACTTTTAATACATTCAATATGTGGTTTCCAACACAGTTTACTATAACACCTAAAAAAAATTCCACACACTTTCAATATGTTTTTGCATCTTCAACCTTTCTATTACTTGAAATACCACTACATTTTTGGCTAATTTTTTCGATGTACTTTTTCTGACTTTTTTTGACACACATTTCTCATGGGGAAACTTGAAAACCATAATTAGAAGAAAACTATACATAAGCAGGAATAAAAAAATAAAGTCCCCACAAAAATTATATTTCAAGTTGTGTGTTCAATTTCCCCTGGCTTTATAAGTATAATGAATCTGTTATTACACACCTGAATCACTTCCCTCACGGTGAAAAACTTCCAAGTGTACTCCAACACAAGCAGCCTGTTTACATAACAAACCAAAACCAAACCATCACTCGGGCCTTTTCAGAATTCCACGCAGCCGCAGCAGCGAGAACCAAAGAATTCATTTTCCATCTTTGTTGCTGCTGCGTCCATACTGAGTCTGGAGGCGATGGCCGGTCTCACTCCATGTGCGTTGGTTGTTCCTGTGATTAAACACCAATCGGAGCGAGTGCACCCGTTGTCCGTCAACTCAACGTGTCCTTGAGCCAGACTCCGACTCCTGACTCACTCCGTCACTGAAAGTCACTTTGGATAACAGCATCAGCTAATGGCCTCGGCGTGGTGTAAAATTTGACTTACTAGCTCATAAAAACCGTGGCAGGTTTCATCTGCTCAGAGTGTTACGTGCGTGTGATTTTTACACGTTACGGGGTTGTTTTTGTCGTCAGGATGCAACAGCTTGAGTAAAACGGTTTGCACTGCTTAGCCCTGCATACTTAAACACTAACCAGCAGCTGTTGCCTCTGCTTTACAGTCGATTTATAGGCCCTGACAAGGCTGGATCAATTAGTCGACTGATTACATGGATGTGCATCGAAAATAGAAGCTTTCGGTCGCAATTTACACAACAGTGAACATCTGATTTAATCGATCGATAACTGGTGATGGGGTTGTAATGGAAAGAGTTGGGAAGAGGGTGTCTTTCTTACTGAAACACAGAGTTACTGCACAGTGATACAGCTTTAAGTCATTTCTATGGGTCGTTTTCATCAGCCCAGACTTTGTGTTAACCCTTTAACTCCTGAAACATGATTCCAGGTAAACATTCTGCTGTGAATGTGCGTCTGTTTCAGGTTCATAAACGCTGCTTGTGTTCTTTTTCTTCAGTGGTTTAGTTTTACTGTAGGTTTTAGGGTCAAAACAGGTGGAATAACAGGAAAAGACAAAGAGAGGAATTGAAGTTTGACAGGTTTGGACTAAATAAGAAACTCAGAATATACAACCCCAATTCTAGTGAAGATGGGACGTTGTATAAAACGTAAATAAAAACAAAATATAATAATTTACAAGTCCTTTTCAGCCTATATTCAATTAAATACACTACAAGGACAAGATATTTAATGTTCAAACAGATAAATTTTATTGTTTTTTGTAAGTAAAATTGCATGCGGTTTCCTCAGCGACAGACCCCAATCCACCAGAGTGGGCAAGCATCACCTCCTCACCCGCCATCACCAACACGGGTGTGTCCTGAGCCCCTCTACACTAATGACTGTATCAGCCCCTCCCCCATCACCACCTACCTAAAATATTCTGATGACACTGCAGTAGTCGCACTCCTCAACAGTAACACCTCTCTAACAGATTACAACAGGTCCATAGTCCATCTCACACAGTGGTGCACAGACAGTCACCTGCACATAAATGTCACCAAAACAAAAGAACTGGTTTTCAACTCCCCCAGCACATCAGCCCCTCCCACCACCCATAAACCCCATCACTGCTGGTGAAGCAGTGGAGATGGTGGAGTCACAGATACTTCGGACTCACTCTGGACAGTAAACTCAGCTTTGATCAACACACTACCAACATCCATAAACGCTGCCAACAAAAACTCTCCGCCATCAGATTCCTCAGAG
>JAPTGZ010000006.1:41317956-41328397 GCA_029814645.1 Fowleria isostigma | reverse complement strand
AATCTAATTTTTAGCCCATATCACCCAGCCCCATCCGAAACATAACATTTGTCATTGTAGTTTTGTACTCCAGATCCTTGATGATTGTGGCAAGATGAAGAGAGCCCAGGCGAGCTTCGAACCCCAGACTCCCAGATGATACACAGTAAAATTGCCAGTGTTAATTTAACACCCACAGTGTCTATATGAGCCTACATCATATAGAGTGGACTCAAACAGACATTATAAGTGTTACATTAACACTGGCATTTTTTACTGTGTAGTATCGCGCACTAACTGGTCAGCACCCGGGAGTCTGGGGTTCGAAGCCCGCCTGGACCCTCTTTGCCTTGCCACATTCTGGCGTTGTCGGCAGGATCCATGTAGACTGAGGGAGGGTCCATGGATGGCTAATGTGTGGCAGCCTGCGTGAAGCACAGCCTGCGCTTGTGGAAAGAAGGGGACAGATGTGACAGTGAGCGGTCCTGTCACTGTGACTAACACTGATCATGCACCCTGGCTACTTGGCCAAGGAGATATCCCTTTGGCCGACTGGTTAGCGTGCGAGACTATCACCCAGGAGTCTGGGGTTCGAAGCCCGCCTGAGCCCTCTTGCCACATAGAGAAGAGCCACCTGAATTCAACGTGTCCATTTGAGTAAGACAGGTATCCTATGAGTCTAACAATACAACAAATGAAGATCAGAACGGTTTCCCTCCGTTCTCCCAGACTCCCTGAGGTCCCGGGTTAATCCTAGTCTTTAATCTACAGTTTAATTCTCATCAGGAGGCGCAGACAGAGTTTACATCCATCCTGTCCTTTGTCTTTGAGTAGAAACACTAAACTCCTGGTGTGGGGAGACCCTCCTCACCCTTCCCTGTGTTCATGACCTGATTGTGTGCATTGTCCTGCAGACTCGGGGCTGTTCTTCCGGTCTCCTAATGGGACCTCATTTATCAGCAGCGCCGTGCTAAGGGTCGCCGCTGCTCCACTTAAACCTGCAGGGGTAAAGATCGAAAACTGGGTGACACACAAACCCTGATGCCCAGCTCGATGTTCTCGCCTCCGTACACGTCCATGCCCGAGTCCAGCAGGCCCAGCTCGCCAAAGTAGTCCCGGTTGGCCACGAAGGAGCAGCCGATCATGGCCGGAGTTCTGATGAGAGGAAAACACCACAAAGGAAGAATGGAAGGTTTATGGATCCATCAGAACTCAGACGGTTTATGAAATGTATGTGTTGGTTATTACTACTTTTATTATTAGTTATTAGTTATTACTATTTTTTATGAAGTTAAAGTCGTACAATGTTGTTTATCGTCATCAATTTAGTTTTCTTATTGATTATTTTTATTATTATTACCATTATTATTATTACTATTACCTACATACATATATTACTTATCAGTTATATATCATTGTTAAAACTATTAGCTATTATCAGTTTTATTAGAATGTTTAACCCTTTCATGCCTAGTGGTCACTCCAGTGGACAGCTATTCTCCAGCTGTTCTCTTGTATATTCATGGATTTTGTTGCTTTAGTACCATATCAGCCAACACAATGGGTACTTATGCACCATCTCATACACTGACATTCATACCATTACTGTTACTTTGCTGTTCTTGATAAACCTGATCTACAGTAACATGTTTGAGTGTAAATCAATTGCAAATTGTTATTACACTGTAATTAAAAGGATTTTTGTGTTTTAATCGCCATGAGGTGAGTAATAACTAATATTAAAGTATGTTAAAATGTGAGAAAACATCAGATTAGCTGCATTATAAATGTTTTATTTCATAGTTTTAACACAGTTGATCACTTTCTGACATTGTGTTTTAAAAATATGTTTCTTTGCTTCAAAAATTAAACACATGGTGTCCAGCTGAGTGGACATTTTTGTAACTCCAAAAAAAAAAATAGATTCATTAAAAACATTTTAATCACATTGTTTTTTCATGCCTAAAGAGGAATAAAAACACTCGGGAAAAAAAAAATCTTGACTAAGGTTCTCATAATTTATGCATCAAAGGGTTAACTTGTGAAAATTAAATAATGTGTGTATAGATAGATAGATAGAGAGAGAAAGAGAGAGAGAGAGAGATCAGCAGTATTCTCTTCTGAAACGCTGGAGGTGATGAAACCAGACATGAATCTACTGATCCAGTGGATCATGAAGTCACTATTTTTGACTAAAAATGGATGAAAACAACAGACACATACATGTTATGTATAAGATAGTTCTTGAAATGTGTGGAAATGAAGTGTTACTGTAGCTGTACACTGCAAAAAATGATTTCTAAGAAAGTAAAAAAAGCCTTATTTCTAGGACCTTTATCTTATTTTTTCATCTAAATAGGGGAAAAAGCTTGCCAAGAGTTCTTTTTTTACCTAATTTGTTCTTAATAAGATTTTCCAGTAAATATCAAGGTGATTTTATTTCTTGTACTAGCACTATTTGCTGAAATTTTGCCATTTAAAGCACATTATGTTTTGTTTTTTTTTTTAGTTGATAGACTTTTTGCTTGTTTTAAGAATACTAAGACTTTTTCTCTTACCCCATTGAAAGTTGTTTTTTTTCTCAATATAAAGAAAATTTATGAATATTAGGCTTATTTCTAGCAGTGCACTAAATGCTTTGAAACTTGAAATGTGCTTGAACATCAAAAACAGAACCGCTGTTAAAGTCGTGGAAAAAATTATTAGACCACCCTATGTTTTCTTCAATTTCTTGTTCATTTTAATGCCTGGTCCAACTAAAGGTACATTTGTTTGGACAAATATAATGATAACAACAAAAATATCTCATAGTAGTTTAATTTCAGAGCTGATACCTATACATTTTTTAATGGTTTTATAGATAATTACTAAAATCCCATCAGTTTTTACATCAATATCTATGACATTGTACTCATAAAAACAGTGCTTTTAGACATTACATGTTTTCTTTTCCGTCTGGTTTAGTCACATGATACACACAGGAGTTAGGACTAGATTGCATAAGTATTGTTTTTTATTACTTTTGATGGTCTAATAATTTTTCTGCAACTGTAGGCATTAGACGTTGCTTATAGAATTTTTAGTATCACTGAAGTCATGACAAAAACCTTTTTTAAACAGACAACACCGATGGGGATTTGTTACCATTTTATTTCTTAAATTCTTAATGTCTTATTTCTTATTGTCTTATTTCTGACAAAAACAATGCTTTAATTCATTCCATGTTTTCTTTTCTGTCTGTTTTAGTCACATGATACACGCAGGAGTTAGACCTGGATTACATAACCATTGTTTCTGATGACTTTTGACGGTCTGATATTTTCTCCATGACTGTATGTATGGACCTGTATCCTTTTATTCGTCTCTGTTTCATGCTTGTGTTTGTGTGCGCTGTGCAGACGTGCCTGATGGGGGCTGACATGTCCCCCTCGTCCCACCATTGTTTGGGCGGGCTGATGTACATGCACCACAGCTCCCAGTTGTAGCCGTGGCCCGAGTTCTCGTAGCGCTCCAGCTCAAACGTGTCGTGCTTGATGTTGTCGATGGAGGGCAGGATGATCCTCTTGTGGTCCTCTTTGATACGGGCCAGAACCGGCTCGGCCCTGACAAGAACAACGTGAACACACACACACACACACACACACACACACACACACACACACACACACACAAACACACACATGTGGGCGCTGTAGAGAAAGAAACTAAAAGACAGACAGTGCTGGCGTCTCTGTGGATCCTCACTCTCACCCACTTCAGTCAGTCCGAAAAATCCCTCCAGTTGGACCAAGTTTATTACCAATTCTATTTGATTCAGCTCAGTGCAGCTCTGGAGGGCATGTGTCTATTTATGCTGAGTGAACTGGGTTGTGTACACTCACGAGTACAATCTGACACGAGGCCTAAAAAAAAAAAAAAAGCCTGGTGGGATGTTGCAAAACACATCATAAGCAGTTGAGTATTTACACATCTTCCAAATCGCTTTCACCTTTTAAATGATTCCTACAAATGGCGTTTTATAAAAATATGCCTCTGTTTTATTGCCGGTTTTGTGTTTTGTTTCTGGTTTGATGAGTTATGTGTCCTATGGCATCATTAAATTGTGATTTTACAGGCTCTAACCGTGTCTTTCTCCTCTAGTTACCTCAGAATTTCTCAGGTGTGAAATTGCTTTCTGTGTTTTATGAGCCTCTTGCTTCGTCCTTTTTCTTCAACTTTGCAGAGTACTATATATCTTCAGCCTGTATTACTGTAATCAGGGTTTCTGCATACTTTAAAGTACAAATTTAATGTTTAATCCATAAAGACCCAAAGAGCCAACAGCGACCAAAATCATTCACTGATATAAAATATTGAATAACTGTTGATCCTACCATATCACCGCTCATCACCTAGACAACTGTAGGTAGTTTATATATTCAAATATTTATTTATTTATTTTAATCAATTTATTTTTTATGAAATTCTATTAAATTTTTCTGCGCCATATTTTACATCTGGAATCTGAATAAGTACCACGTGCCTCCTGTTCATATTCCTGATATCTTCTGATGTGTATATTTATATGTTTTTGTCTATCTCTATGTTGGGTTTGGAGATTTATGTTAAGAAGGACAGCAAAAATGTACACATTGTATGATACATACCATATTTTTCACACTATAACTCACATTTTTTTCCATAATTTGGCTGGTCCTGTGACTTATACTCTGGCGCAACTTCTTTTTTTTTTCTTTTTCCCCTTTTTCTCCACGGTCCATTTTTTGACTGGTGCGACTTATACTCCAGTGCGACTTATAGTCCGAAAAATACAGCATATGTTATGCTGTTGAAAATCCATAAATATATCTGGGTTATTTTTATGAAAAAATAAATAAATAACTGTTGATGCACTAATCCAGAGATTCCCAAAGTGGGGTGCATAAGTACCCCCAGGGATACTTACAAGAAGCCCAGGGGGTACTTGAAATTTTTGGGGCAAAAATACATTAAATAAGTCATCACAAAACAAAATAATGAGAATTAATGCTGAAATATAAAATATAATAAATACATTTATATAATAATTTTATTGTTTAAGCATTGTTAACATTTCAAGAACATTTATATTTTTCTATTTTTCAAAATGATTTTATTTGAGGAGCTAAGTAATTATTTTTTCCTTATCAATGAAAGACGGCACTTTTCATTTTATATTTTGCACACAAAATTTACTTTACAAAATTTGCTATTTTTTATATATTACAGTTAAATATATGTTGTTTGTTCACAAAATTTTGAAAATATAAAGATGTCTTTGGTACAGGAACAAATTTCGTCTAATTTTTTGTTTCATCCACGATGCTGAAGTGAGGGTTTGGGGGTACTTGGATAAAAAAAGAATATTTCAGCGGGTACTGTAAAATGTGTGAGAACCACTGCATTAATCCTGTCACTACATATAAATAATTGACATAAAATACAGTTATTCATATTTTCATGGTCATCAGATATGATCCATTTGGATGTTCAGAGCCTCTGTAGTTACCATGGAAACACCAGCATCTTCTATAACATCAATTTACTAGTAAAATCCATGGAGCTGAATCAACAATGGTGCATGGAGACACTTATTTTATGTTCAGTTAATGATATATTGCTCAGAAAAATCTATCTTTTTCTTCATTTTTTTTCTGTTTTGTATGTAATAACCCTCCACTATCACCTCAGCTTTCATTAACATCTACATAATGAGGGCATTAAATATAGAAAAAGACCTGATTTTCACTTAAAAATGCAAAATAAAAGGTGTTATATTAGAGTAAATGGTGATCAATCACTCAAAAAAAGTTAATGTGGGAACTGCAACAAAATCAGCACTGGTCTTGATGGGTAAAGACCATTTTAATACCTATAAAAGAAAAAAAATATTGCCATTATTGCAGAAAAAGGAACCTAAAAAGCAGTGCTGGCACAGTGTAGGGATACTTCTGGAAATGCAAGGTTAAAGGAGGGACAACATCTGTTTTGCCTCTACTTTTTGCTTTGTTTACATGTCGCCTCATCTACATTCTCAGCTCATTTCTTTTCGCTTCTACACCAACATCACCCTCCAGCATTGTGGAATTACTTGTAACTTCCCCTTGGCATTGGAGGATTAGTTTCAGAGTCCGTATAGTCATAGTTAAGGTGCCAAAAAAGAAACGAAAACCTGAGCGGGACATAGACGGCATCATTCTTTCTGTCTTCTCTCATCTAAATCTGACATTAAATACATTTTCAGACCTTGAATATCCTAAACTCCATTCCAGATCCACAGGGACTGACTGTAATGGGTTTAATCAGAGTTAAAAACAGATCTTAAAACCCATCCACAGGATCACGTCCAGACTGAATCTAATTTCCAATTTCTGCGTATCTAATTTTAAACTGATCCTGTGCTGCTTCCTTCTTATCGGTTCGTGTCTCCGGATGCCAGACGTACTCACCAGGACGGGGTGAACTCCACGTGGGCATCGAAAAAGCCCGTCACCTCAGCGGTCGCCACCTTCCATCCCTCATTTCTGGCCCGGATGAGTCCTTCTCTCTTCTGGTTCCTGACGATCTTCACCAGACCGGGGTAGCGTTTGTTCACGTATTCCTCCAGCGGTCCTTTTAACTGTTCTGAAGACCAGGAGATAAGGGCGGAATTTACAGATGTTGGCCTCACTTCAGACTCATCTAAGAACTGTACAACTAGGGGTGTGTATTGGCAAGAATCTGACGATACAACACAGATATCACAATACTGGGATCACAATGCGATATATTGTGATATATTACGATACTGTCAACAAGGCGATATTTTTTGTTTGCTTTGTTTCCTTTTTTTAAAAGATAATTTCCAGGTAAAATTGAATTATATCAGAAGTATGCACAGATACTTAACACATTTTTATCGGATCAGAACAGGATTTAATGCTATATTCCAAAACTTTCCTCTATAAAAAAAGCGCAGGATTTGGATAAATACAGTTTTAACATCTGGCGTTACTAGTACAAAGAACACGCACAAAAAATAAATGAACCAAATAAGGCTTTACAGACATTACATTTAATATCTTGTTTTACTTGATTTTAATTTAAATATTAAGTTAATGTATGATTTTAATGTAATCAATATTTCTTTTATTCTGTAAATGTTTTTCAAATTCACATTTTATAAATTTTTTTTTCCTTTTTTAAATTTTAATGCAATTTCAATGTCTTGCTTTTTTCTGTGATTTTTAAGCCTTTGTAAAGCACTTTAAGTTACCCTGTGTATGAACAGTGCTATACAAATAAACTCTCCTTGCCTACAGTTTAATATTCTGCTCAAATGTTTATATTCTACAAGTGGAAAAGAATGTATAGTAGACAATGTTATCAATTTAAAAAACTACATGTGTAACCTACAGTATCCCAATACTACTGTTGGAGTACTCATTTCCTTGATTTCTTGTCTTTCAGTAGATCTCATGTATGACTAGGGGTGTGAGAAAGTACCACATCACATACCTTGTCACATTTCACGATGCCAATGCAATATCGTGAAATGAAATATCACGATATATTGTGGAACCCATATTTTCTTACTCCCCTATGTACAATACAGTAAAATATACAAATATGGTGTTGGACACAGCTTTAAAGGAGAACTTGGAAACATTTTTACCTTAATTAAACAGTTTCAAATTAATTGTGATGCTTAAATAGCTTGTTTTTGGGTTAATGGAAGCACTCTGCTGTCCCATTAGCGCCTCTCTGGTCAAAACTGCCACATGTCACACATGTACAAGTCTACAGTCTTAACCTTCGAGTCTCAAACAAGCCCAGAGTCACTTTTTGTGTCAGTCATTGCTTAGGTCAAGCAAGTCACAACTGAAGTCATAGTAATATAATAAGCTGGAAGACATCCATCTTAAATGACTAGACTTTTATTTGAAACAAATATTTCATGACATCGCAAAAACATTGCATCAAAGAATGAACTTGAACAAGTCTGACTCGTATGTCCATGGCTCCTGTCACAGATCATATTTTAGTCAAACTGTCTGAAATTTGATCCACTGGATCAATTTAAAACTAAACCATCAACTTGATTAAACCTTGATGTGGTCTGTAATGTCAACAGTAGCTCTGGGCACTGTTGACTTGGAACATTAGCTAACGTCAGCTTAAAAAGAATGGCAAAGCTAACGGCATGAATAAATGGTTTGTTTTGGTTTGTACATCAATCATTGTGCTCAGTACTGTAATCACAAAAAACACAAAACCAAAAAGGACTTAGCTAGAAGCAAAAGTTTATTTTATGCCTATCTTTTCCTCCTGATCCATGACTTAAATATGTGCAGCATCTGCATTCTCTTTATAACAAAAATTCAACAACATATTCACCATCTCAATATCCCTGATGATTTCATACTTAAAACATTTTTCAAACTTTGCCCGTGAAGTGAACAACCCAAAGTCATCATCTTATTCCATCCCATAATTTCAAATCCACAACCAAAATCCATCTGGACTTTACATCTGTCCCCACTCCAGTACACCCAAAAATACAAAGACCTCCAGACCAGCAATCACTCTCTCCCAATCTCAAAGAATCTTGAATGGTATCTGGGACAACTTAAGTGTCTACTTCATGAATCATCTCTACTAATTTAATGCTATAGAATCTTCTTCATCTGTATATTTATAATTCATAATTTTTTGTTTATATAGTCTTTTAAATCTACTCACTTCTCCTTGTGCGGTCTGCAATGCTGAATGAAATTTTGTTGTTTACATGTTGTTCTTAGGTTGTTCCTAAGGCATTCATAAGACGGGTTTCAAAGCACAGTCACAAAAAATCTTGCACAAAAATCACTCACTTGGCTACGAACTTAGAAACGGTCAATGAACTTGCCATTCTTCTAAGTCAGCCTGGTCATAGCCGTTCGTAACGGTATTTGTTAGCCTTAAGTCTGACTCGAGTCAAGTCACTCGACTGAAGTCCCCCATCTCTGCTCCATATTACAAATTTTTTTAAATAAAAAAGTGGGTATTAAATACAGTAAAAATTGTTAAGACACCAGCTTTTAGAAGGTGGAGTATCACTGCTTTACAAAACATTCAACTCCACATACACGACCAGTCAAAAGTTTGGAAACACCTCATTTCAATGACATGAGATGGGCCACAGATGTTCAACAAATTCTCAACATCACTTGGAACTCCTTCAAGACTGTTGGAAAACATTTCAGATGACGACCTCATGAAGGTCATCCAGAAAATGTCCAGAATGTGCAAAGCAATAATAAAAGCAAAGGGTGGCTATTATGAACAATCTAAAATACAAAACATGTTTTGACTTATGTCACACTTTTTTTAACTACATAATTCCATATGTGTTCTTTCATAGTTCTGACGCCTTCAGTGAGAATCTACAATGTAAATAGTCTTGAAAATTAAGAAAAAACAGGCGTTTCCAAACTTTGGACTGGTAGTGTATGATAATCTATCAGCTCACATGTTGGTCCAAACATGGGCACATAGACCTCAGTAGTATTACTGCATTTCACCGCTGCTTGGCATCATTAAGGTCCCATAACACTGCGAGTACACAGTGATCAGCCTTTATAAATAGGAGAAGTCTCAGAAACATGGCGTGGATATGCGGTGTTGTTTTGAGCTTGAACACATACCAGAGGGAGTGTGCGACTTCCTGCCTGTCAACGACTTTGCTTCGTTTGATCTCTCAATCAACTCATCAGCCTTTTCCCCCAAAGACCAAACACCCACAGTCCTCCTTCCTCTGTATCGCTAATGCACACTTAAAATCCCCTCAGACAAAGGACACATTTCTCATGCTGTCTGTTCTCCCTCAATCTCTTTATTCTGTTTTCGCTCACACATATTCCAGACTCATACAAACTCATTCTCCACGCTGCGTCTTCACACTCACACACACACTGTGTACCAGGCATCAGACACTGACTCATGCAGGCGGCCGTATTCGTTTGCACGCCTCGTCCTCTGCGTGGCTGCCACGGCTTCACCTCTGTGATGATGGATGGTTGGCTCTCAGCTAACACCAGGCGTCAGCTGAGACAGGAGGAAGTCTGCAGGTCTATCTGTCCTCTCGCTCTTACACCTCTGTCTTCAAGCCTCTGAGGCAGATTCTTAAAGGATAAAGGTTTCCTACTGTCTCTGCCAAGCACGTTAAAAAATCAGAATCATCAGTAAAGTGAGTCTCCGCAGTCAAACCGCTGGAAAATGAAGCCGAAGCAAAATAACAAAATCCAAAGTTCCTCAAATGTTTAAGAAGCATCAAGAGTTAATCCAAAGTGGCACGTTAACGCTTCCGCCTTAGAGGCCAACAAGGAACAACCCATATATATGTTACAAGGGAACATTTTGTTTTTCCAGTGTGTTGTTTCTTTTTCCAGTGCCTACAATTGTCACTACTTCAGCAAACTTTGTG
>JAPTGZ010000006.1:41302560-41314700 GCA_029814645.1 Fowleria isostigma | reverse complement strand
ACTATACTATGCTATACTGTACTACACTATACTATTTGATTCTATAGTGTAATGTACTGCACTATTCTATAATACACGATACTATTCTATTCTATTCTATTCTATTCTATTCTATTCTATTCTATTCTATTTCTTCTGTTTCCATGTGTCTTCAATACCGTACCATCCTGATTTGTGTTTCGTAGTTTCAGAACACCTGCAGCGTTAATCTTCAAGCCCTCAGCTACCTCTTCCCTGTCTTCCTGTTCTCCTGGTGTTTGTCTTTGCGTTGTTGGATGACTCTTCTTCTCTCCTCTCCTTTTCCGGTTATATCCATGGCCTCTCACTCTCTCTTTCAGTCTGACCTCGTTTATCTTCCAACCTCTCCTCTCTCATCCTTTCCCTTTCGCCACTTTCTCTAATAAGCCCGGTCCGTTCTCAGCCTCTACTTTCATCCCCCCCTCATGCTTGTCTTTCTTTTCCTTCTTTGCCTCTTCTTTAGTTTCATCCCTTCATCCCACATGTCCATCCAGCACATCACCCCATCCTCTTCTTCCTTCTTTTCAGCCTCTCTGTCTTCATCTCCATGCCCTTCCCTCATCTTTTCCCGTCCCTTCATCTCACAAAGCCTCGTCTTGGCAGCTCCGGCCCAATAAATACGACAGGGACGTCTCTGCTGTGACATCCAATTGTGGCGCTATGGCTCTACCCCCCCACCCCCCAAACCCTTCAACCCCCCTGCAAACATCCTCCGCCATCAGTCACCTCAGCAAATACTGCCCCTCAAAAGAAATGACTGCAGCTTTTGTTGAAATGATGCTCATCACCTTGTCATGGCAACACTTCAGAAAGACACATTTCACAGACATAACGGAGACCAGCTCTGTGTGATGTTTATATCTACACTCATGTCCAATCAGTAAATGCTGCACAGACAGGACCGGACTTGGTAAAGGTTCACAATGTGGACGAAAGTATGTGGACACGTTGAATTCAGGTGTTTGTTTTCTAACAGAGGTCTGGGATACAAAACGATATGAAGAAAGTCATATTATAGTTTTATATTTGGATAAATATCATTGCATTGGTTAGTTTGCTTTAAATTCTTATTTTTGTTTCTAAAATGTCTCAGAGATGGATTTTACTTGATTTCTCTCAACCTTGTTTTTTTTTTTTTTTTTATCCACAGCTACGATTTTAAATGCTAAATTTCTACAATATATTTCATGTTCTGACTGTAAGTAATATTTTTTACTACAACTACTCATCTACCTTCTTCACACTCTTCTACCTTCTTCACTGAGGAAGAAAATCTCACATTAAATTTTAAGGAAATATTGATGTTTATTAACTATATGGACAAAAGTATGTGGACACGTTGAGTTCAGGTGTTTGTTTTTTAACAGGGGTCTGGGATACAAAACGATATGAAGAAAGTCATATTATAGTTTTATATTTGGATAAATATCATTGCATTGGTTAGTTTAGTTTAAATTCTTATTTTTGTTTCCAAAATGTCTCAGATGGATTTTACTTAATTTCTCTCAACATTGTTTTTTTTTTTTTAATCCACGACTATGATTTTAAATGCTAAATTTCTACAATATTTTTCATGTTTTGACTATAAATATTATTTTCTATCATAACTAACCATCTACCTTCTTTACATCTTACTAAGAAAAATAAATCTCCCATTAAACTTTAAGGAAATATTGATGTTTATAAACTATATGGACAAAAGTATGTGGACACATTGAATTCAGGTGGTTATTTTCTAACAGGTCTAGGATACAAAAGAGTAATGACAAATGTCATAATATAGTTGTATATTGAGATAAATATCATTGGATTGCTTAGTTTGGTTTAAATTGTTATATGTGCTTTCAAAATGCCTCAGATGATTTCACTTTCAAAGGGTGGCTGTGGCTCAGTTGGTAGAGTTGGTCGTCCAACAACTGAAGGGTCAGTGGTTCAAATCCTGCCTCTGACTGACACTGAACCCTTAATTACTCCCTGCATAGCAGCTGCCCACTGCTGTATGAATGGGTGAATGTGAGACTTTATAAAGCATTTTGGGCACCATAAAAGTGTAAAAAAACACTATATAAGTACCTACTGTTTCTCTTTTTTTTTTTCAGCCAGTGCTATAATTTAAACATTTTTTATTCCTCTAAATTTCTGCAATATTTTTCATGTTCTGACTGTTAATAATAATTTTCTACCACAGTTAACCATCTACTTTCTTCAAATCTCACATTAAACTTATTATTATATAGACGTTTTTATCTCTAATCGTCATGAACAGAACATCTTACAGCTGCAGCCATGATGTGTCCCAATATTTATGTCCATATAGTTTATAATCACCAATATTTTCATTGTAGTGATGTTTTTACTTAATTTCTCTCAACATTGGTTTTGGGTTTTTTTTAAATTATTCATAACTATGATTTTAAATGTTTTCCCTCTACAATATTTTTTGTACTCTGACTGTAAATAATAATTTTCTATGACAACTAACCATCTACTTTCTTCACATCTCACATAAGAAAAATCTCCCATTACATTATGAGAAAATATAGATTTTTTTTTTTATTTTATCTCACATCATCATGAACAGGACATCTTAAAGCTCAATATTTCCTTAAAGTTTAATGGACAATTTTTTTTCTTAAATGAGATTTAAAGAAAATAGCTGGTTAGTTGTGGGAGAAAATTATTATTTACAGTCAGAGCATGAAACATATTTTAGAAATTTAGATGTAGAACATTTAAAATCATACTCATGAATGAAAAAAAAAATCAATATTGAGAGAAATTAAGTAAAGAATCATCTCTGAGACATTTTGGAAGCAAAGATAATTTAAACAAAACTAACCAATGCATTGATATTTATCTCAGTATAAAACTATATTATGAAATTTGTCATTCTTGTTTTTATCCCAGACCCCTGTTAGAAAAGAAACACCTAAATTCAACATGTCCACATACTTTTGTCCATATAGTAAATATAGTTAATAAATTAAATTTTTATTTTTTATTTATTTATTTTTTTTTGTTTTCTAAATCCTCAAATGTATGTCTGTGTACACATGTATGAAATGTAAATGAACTGTATTGATTATTGTGCATGTATACGAATTGCCACTGTACATGAAGTGCATAAGCTCGAAATAAACTAAATAAACTAAACTAAATAGTGATTGTCCATATAGTGCATTTCCTGTTTCTTTTTCCGTATGTGATGCGTTGTGTGACAATTCCCAGCCTTTACACTAACACCATTTTCGTACTGACCGTCATCGCTGTTGTCGTCCACCAGGATGATTTCTTTGAGCAGGTGCGCCGGCGTGTGATTGACAGCTGAGTGGACGGAGCGTAGGATCACTGACAGTGCCTCGTTGACGAAGATGAAGATGAGGGAGATCTGCGGGAGGTCTCGTGGGTAGCTGACCTTTTTACATCTGCAGAGACACAAACACAACACACCGTCTGTGAAGTAAACGGTGTTACGAGTAACACGTAACAAAAGTAATGCATTTCAGTAACAGATTACTTTTGGCATGCGGCATTACTATTGGAGCAGTTTACCACACAGTATAAGAGACTCACACTCAGACGCCTCCTTCAAATCACAACTGACACATTGGATGAAGGAAAACCAGGCCTAGGACCATCAGTAGATCATCCTCGTTAAGTTTTGTGTGTTTATAATGTTTTGTCTTTTGCCAGTTGTCTTTCTTATCACCTTTCTTGGGACGAGAAATGCAAATTATGGATTAATTCATTCATCATTAGTTGGTTGACCTTATCAATCCATTAACAATTAATTGATAAGCGGTGATTTTCCTGAAAACCTGAATTTCTCTTTCAGTTGGGTCTATGAGAATAAAAGCTAAATATTGTTTAAAGCATGTCCTATTCTTTAATGATTGATTTACTTTTATGGATACAGTCCAGATAATAACATTTATAGAGTATTAACTAAATAACCTCTGCAGAGAAATTAGATCAAATAAATGGATCTGAAGAGAAATGGGCGTTTCTGACTTTGCATCTCTATCTGACACCATGGAGTCAGATTTCAGGACGGAGGAGGTGGATGTAAGCGGGGTAGGGGTAGAGGAGTCTGGGGGCAGGAGGTATATATGTGGTGTGTAAGTGCCATAACTACAGCAACAGGTGGAAACCGAAAATGAAACTTAACAAGCTTTGGACGTCAGACTACCGGCTTCTCAGCCTGTTACACAGCAGACCTTACATGAAATTTACACAACTTCGAACCTGTATCTACATGAATTTGTTATGGTTACCCCCCCCCCACCCCCCACCCCAGGACTGGACCAATACTGACCCTGTATATGTGCACCTACTGGGGCTTCCTCCTGTCGGCGGGCGTGTACCACTCCCACAACCAGGCAACCCGCAGCATGTGGCACAAACAAGCAGGCCAGTTTGTGTTTGGCCCCGCCCCTAAAGCCATTCTAACCAATCTACGTCATGATCTGGTTTGATGACCCTCTATCCCGGCCACCACATTGCAGTGTGATAATTAACTGAGAATCATTGTAATTTAATCAAGCAAATTCTTATCGACTCAGTTGATTAATTGTTTACATCCCTAGCAGGGACTACAGATGGAAATTAGCACTATTGCTACAACCTCACATATTTACAGCTGCAGTTCTTGTAGATGTTCATTAATATGCACTGTCCCTGATAGAAAAATAAATAAACAAAAAATAAATAAATGCTATTCAGTTTTCAGTAATATTTTACGAAGAGGTTATTGAAAATATGAAAATGCCAGTGGAATTTACGAAAAAAGTAAAGGAATGATCTGTATCAGAATCCATGGTTCCCCACGGCTCAACACACTAGTTACTTTTAAATAACAGTAACAAGTAATCTGTAATAGACTATAGTTTGGAAGTAACTTGTACAACACTGGAATAAACCCGTTTGCTGCCTGTGTGTCTGTAAACTCTGCCTTCCAGCTCCATCATTACCGTGGATGATGGAAGTGTCTGAGTGGAGCTGCTGACGTCTGATTTGACGAAGCTGAAGGAGAAACCATCGGCCTCTTACTTTCCACTTAGAGCCACAGCCATTGATTTTTCTGACGCAGCTCATTCTGATGATTTTTACTGCCATTTGGGTTAAATAAATGTAATGAATGTGAAACATTCAGGAGGAGGCTTTGGCGTCCAACAAATGTTTTCCTCCCTCCTCTTGTTTCCTTTTCTTCTCTTTTACCACTAAGCTTGTTTCCTATGTCAAATAGCAAAGCTGTAACAAATCCAGCGTTTTCATGAAAATCCATTTCCCTTGACACTTTTCTATTTTTTGGCAGGAGCCATTCAAGAACACATTACCGAATGCCAGCACGGCTGTTTTACCCATGTCAAGGATTGAATGGGTTTATCCTCAAAGATGGTTTTTAATTCCACCGTTTCACAGTAATTACGCTTATTCAACGAAACTGTAACAACAAATATAAAATAAGGCCACCCGTAGTTACCACTTCTTCAATATAATAATTAAATCTTCTTAATTTACATAATTTGAAAGTGGAAAAAATGACAGAACATCTAAATCCTTCACAGAAAATATATGTTTCAGAAACTTGATTTAATAAGAGCTGTTTTTCATTAAGGTTTAGTTTGTGACAGCACTCAGCAAAGATGTGCTGACTCATAATATAATACTTTAGATTTACTGTTTATGTATCCATTAACACAAAATGTTTATGGATACAAATTTCAGCAAAAAACTTTCTGGAGTTTGTCGTTTCTTTAAGACATGGATGCCAAACTTATTTTGGTTTAGGGTGACATTCAGCCCAACATGGTGTCTAATGGGCCTGTTAGAGCTGATAATGTTACAACGATGCAAAAAGTTACAAAAAATATTGTAAAAATGCAGAATGTTATAACTGTCAATAATGTAATGTAAAACGCTGAGCGCATAATGTAACAATTTTTGGTGCATAATGTTATGACTTATAACCAGTGTTGGTGAGTAACGGATTACATGTAATGGGATTACCTATCCAGATTACAAAAAATGAGTAACTGTAATCAGTTACAGTTACAGCATTAATACATAGTAATAAGAATACATTACCTTTTTAAATATCAATAGATTACTTTCCGTAATTTTCTATTATTTCGCAAATCCAGTTTCCCACACATATCCCATAATCCCTTGATACAATATATGATGCAAATATTCTGATGATACAAGTTGTGGGAACATTTCAGTCCGTCAAGTCCAGGTCAAGATAATGGAGGCGGAGTCAGAGTCAGAGGCGGGGCCAGAGCTGGTAGATCAGTGCCAGGGCAAGAAGAACACATACCTTTGGAAACACAAGCAGTACTTCACCTTAAAGAGAGATAAGGAAGGAGGAACACATATGACCATGGAGTATAAGAAGAAGAATACGGGTGGAATATTTGAATATTGGGACTTTTTCTATAATCAGACAAAACTCCAATAAGTTCCTCTGGGTTGTACGAGTACATCATATGTTCATACGTGTTTATGAGGCTTAGACCGAATACATTCATCCATTCTGTTTACAATGGAGGAAACATGGTGTGATTTAACACATTCATATGGGATTAAAATTACAGAAAATGTGCAAGCAATCCAAGTATCCAGATTACAATACGCATATTGAGTAATGTAACAGGTTACAGTACAGATTACTTTTTGGGCATGTAATCTGTAATCTATAACAGAATACATTTCAAAAGTAACCCTCCCAATACTGATTATAACATTTCATGTTAGCTGTTACATAATTAAGTAGGTAAAAAATTAATCTTCGCATAATGTAATAATTTTAGAACATTACAAGTGACTCAATAACTTATAATTTGTAACATTATTAACCAGTTATAATATAATTTTTATAACTTTTTTTGAGAAAAATTATGCATCATTGTTCCATTTTGCGTTGTAACATTATCAGCTCTAACAGGGCCGGATCAGTAAAATAATAATAATGGATTAGACTTTTATAGCACTTTTCAAGGAATCCAAAATACTTTTTTACATTATTGACCCAGTATTCATTCACTCTCACATTCTCACTCTGGTGGTGGTAAACTACATTTGTATCCACAGCTGTTCTGGGGTAGACTGACGGAAGTGTGGCTCCAATTTGGGCCAGAAGACCCCACCCACCACTACCAAATATTCACACACATACATACACCAGTGTGAGTGACACTGGAGACGAGGGGGGGTGAAGTGTCTTGCCCAAGGACACATCAGCTGACTAAGACAAAGGGATTCAAACCACCAACACTCCGGTTATTGGACGACCCGCTCTACCTCCACAACCACAGCTGGCCAAACTACTTGCATGATAACAGACAAATTCAAATTTTTCTCTTTGGTTTAGTACAAAAAAGTGAAATTACAGTATGAAAATGTCTACATTTACAAACTATTCTTTCACAAAAAAATGGGATTAACTTGAACATCCAAGAACCACAAATTTAGTTCGAAAAAAGTGCAATTTTAACTATATTAGTAGAGAAACTCAGTCTCTGCATTATAATAAATATAGAACGTAGCATCAGCAATTAGCATTAGCATGTAGCACACATTATTACCAGTGAACTGCCAGAGAAGGTGGGTCCTCAGGGAACAACTCCACATCTTCATCAGCATCGTAGTCAAGAGAATGAGCCTATATATGTCTGTTTTTAATGAAATAATAAAGCCATACTAATTATGAAATGAGTTAACTTTTTTTTCACCTTTTAACTGTAGTAGTAACAGTAACATGGTAATAGTAATAAATACTTCTAGAACATTAACCTCTTAGTTTGTAGAATTCCTGCTGACATTTATCTTACAAACACATTAAATCTAAAGACTAGAGCGGATTTTAAAGAATAATACTGTAAAGAAGAGCAGACAAACAAAAACAGTGGTCTACATTTTGTTTTCAGAAGTTTTCTGCCTCAGAAATTAAACATGCGGAACATTACAAACTTTAATAGATGAACTGGAAACAAATGACCAAAGTTCTGGCTAGCTGATGTTTTCAATGTATATTATGAAGTGTTATTACACATATATATTGATTTATGTCCATTTATATAGTTTTAATTGTAAAACAATTTGTAAATTGTAAATTAATTTGTAAATGTTTCAGCATAAAGAGCCTGTAAAGTGAATGTATTGTAATGTAGGGGAGAACAGGGTTGGTCATCACATGGGTTGGCTGCTGCACTCATCATCTCTCAGCCAACAGGGGGCGCAGTCACAAAATATTGGTGGTAAAATGATCAGAATTGGGAACAAAGTAAAGGTCTTTGCTGGAGTGTGATGCTTAACCTTAAGGTGAGAGGTTATGACTGTTTTTATTATGTCAATTTATAAATATTAAACACTTCACTGTTTTTCTTCTGGGCTTTTACACAACAAATATTGAACAAAGTTGCTACTATCATAAAGTACAAAGGGAAAATATAGTTTTTTTTCTAGTCATCTGCTAGACGGGCTAGTTGCTGGATGGTTGCTAGCTTTGTTGCCTGCCAAACAATTATGATACATGGTCAGAATAGTTACATTTTTAAAAATCAATGCATTACTTTCTATTATGTTCTATCACTTCACATATCCATTCTTCCACAAATTTCCCATAATCCCTTGATACAATATGCAATGCAAATATTCTGTCCATCAAGTCAGTCAGTCAAGTCCAGTTTAGGGATGTTCCAATCTGATATTTGAATTGTGTTTCAGCCTCTTTTTCAATAATCAGACAAAACACCAATAAATTCCTTTGGATTGTACTCGTACATCACATGTTCATCTGTGTTCATGAGGCTTAGACTAAATACATTCATCCAGCTCTGAAACAGAACACACAACGATCAGTCTGTTACAACGGAGGAAATATGGTGTGATTCACTACATTCATATGGTATTGAAATTCAATAAAAAGTGAAAATAATCCAAGTATTCAGATTACGGTAGTCAGATTGAGTAATGTAATGGATTACAGTGCAGATTACTTTTCTGAGCATGTACTCTGTATTCTGTAACAGAATACATTTCAAAAGTAACCCTTCCAACACTGAGAATGACTCTTCTAAGATATGTTGATCAGGAGATATTCACACAAGAGTAAAAATTGTGATAACCAACCCCGTTCTCCCCTACAGAAAGTGTTTTACTCCGACATATACATTCCTTTGGACTAAAACCTATTCTCTCATTAATTCTCACAATTTCACATTTTGACCCAAGACTGAATCTCAGAAACTACAGCCAAATAGCATTTGGACTGAATTTTCCTTTATTAGTTCCTCAAACTTCGTAAAGTTTACCAGTATAATGTCAACCATTAGACATTTTTATCCAACTAACCATCTATATATCTGTTAAACTGAATGTCTAAGTCACATACTGTCATTATTTTGTGCACACACACACACACACTCACACACACAACAAAATATCCTCTAACAAGGTAATTAACTTGCTTGCACAAGATATTGGAAACTACTTAATTATTTAGATCAGACAGGCAGTCTTATCAGTGTCCAATCTAAAATACCGACAGGTGACAAATGAATGTAAAACCCTGATGGGAGAGGTCTTTTCCAACACAAATTAAGAACAGGAGGAGGCGAGGACAGTGCGAATTGGCAGAATCAGTGACAGCGGCGAGTTGCCAAAGCAGCATGAATGAGCACAAGTGTGAAAGTGTGAAGTCGTTATGAGACGAGTACAGTTTATCTGAACACTGTCAAAGTCTGGAGGAAGCTCACAGCTCTGCAGACATGACGTACAATCGACACACTTAACCCATAAGGACCCACTGCTACTTTTATGGCACTTCCTAAATGAATTTTTCTCTATATTTTATATTTCTTAAGTGATTTATCTCCATTTATTTTAACATTATCCTCTGTATTTTCCTTTTTCAGTATTAATCAGGAATTTTTCTATATTTAATTTATTGATCAGGTAGGTGGTTAATTAAAACTCAGAGGAAATCCAACGGCTAAATAGAGAAAACTAGAGATAAAGTGATAAAATCTATCCTTAACTGAACATAAACCCAGTGTGTCCATCCACTGTCACTGATCCAACTCTATGGGTTTTATTTTAAAGCCTCTGAACGTCCGCAACTGTATTTCTAGTAATGAATGAAAACATAAAAAAACGGACTTCCACAGTATTATCCCATAAAGACCCAGTGCTACTTTTGTGGCAGTTCCCAAATGAATCTTTCTTTCTATGTAACTTTTCTAAAGTCATTTATCACCACTTATAATATTATCCTCTATATTTTGCATTTTTTCAGTGAAAATCAGGCATCTTCCTTTATTTAATTCACTGATCATGTATTTTAATCATCATGCTGAGATTACATTTGAGGGTTATTATATTAAAAAGGGACAAAAGTTAAAAAAAAAAAAAAAAAAAGACTTTCAGGAAAATTTTATCATTAATTGAACATAAACCCAGTGTGTCCATTCACTGTCATTGATCCAGCTCCATGGATTTTACTGGTGAATTAATTTTATTGAAGATGACAGTGTTTCCATGGAAACTACAGAGCCTCTGAACATTCAAATGGGTCATATCTGATGACCATGAACAGATGAATAACTGAATTTTACACCAATTATTTACATGTATTGATAAGATTAATATATGAACAGGTATTAAACAGTTTAGATCAGTAGATGTTTTAAATTGCTGGTGTCTGGGTCTTTATGGGTTAAATATCATATTTTTAATATTAACCCTGCTGTCTCGGTCACACAATGAATATGTTCAGGTCTTATAGATGTAGTTAAGGGGTTGTTAACTTTAAAATGCTGAAACAATAAACAGATGTTGAATTCATCTTAGTTGGGTCACATCTGTTAATGAAGTTCCATTTGTTTTGTTTTTCATTTCAGAAATTTTAATATTTGTAAAAGAAAACTATTTTATCAAAGCACAAATTGAATAAATAGTGCAATAAAGCATATTTATTTTGAAAAACTGATTTTTATGCTGGCCCTGATTGTGAATAATTACTTTGTTTTTGTTTCGAACGGACACATTTTTTAAAACATACTGGTCTGGGACATCCAAAAAAACACCAATATGTGGCCAATTACAGTTAAAAAAAAAAAGACGGATTTTAAGAAAGTAAAAAAAAAAAAGCACAGTTTCTGAAAAATGTATCCTATTTTTTTGCATAAAAAGAAAAGTTGTACATGTCTCATCCTTAAACACAACGCCCACAAAGTGAGTCTGACACAACCGGTTATGCAAGCACATTCTGCTTACCCCACTCAAAATAAGAAAATATGATCAAATTTAAAAACATTTAGTTTATTTCTAACAGGGCTGTTTTTGTATTACATCATATATATATATATGCATATGTATATTTACTTTTTATGTTTGTTACAGAACCAAGGCACAGGCCAATGAGTCTCACTGTGGCGCAGTTGGTAGAGCAGGTCGTCCAATGATCAAAGGGTCAGCAGTTCGAGTCCCGCCTCAAACTGTCCACATGTCCAAGTGTCCTTGGGCAAAACACTGATCCCTAAATTGTTCCCACTGAAGTCCAGCAGCACCTTGCTTGGCAGCAATTGCCCACTGTCATATGAGTGTGTGCATGACTGACTTGTAATTATTACCTCTGCCAAGGATGTTATGTTTTTGCCGGCATTTGTCTGTGTGTCTGTCTGTCTGTTAGCAACTTTATGCAAAAACTACAAGACAGATTTTAAATTTTGGGAGTGATCTGACATTTTACTCCTGCCCAAATGGGCTAATTCGGTTCAAACGGCGCAAGTTACGTCTCTCCTCTTCTCCATGTGGGTGTGGGCGGGACTACCAGCACTTCACTGAGCTGTGGGTGTGTGCAGAAGGGGGAGGGGCCAGTACCGGGGCAGTGTGCTGCACGCAGTTTGTCTATCTGTGTCTGTCTGTCTGTTAGTAACTTTACGCAAAAACTACTGGACAGATTTTGAGGAAATTCCAGGATTTTTTAAAAAGATTTTTAACATTGGGAGATAGGACCATATTCAACATTTGTGCATATAACGACACAAAAAAAAAAATAGTCAGGGCACTGATACAAATAAATGTAGGATTATTACTTTGGTGTGAGTCACAATATGGGG
>JAPTGZ010000006.1:41283079-41295000 GCA_029814645.1 Fowleria isostigma | reverse complement strand
TTTAATATAATCTCCGATGGTTTTCATCCAATTTACACCAAACCTGGTGAAGACACACGTGTGGTCAAAAGTTATCAGTTACATTTTCGATAAAATGTTGGGCTTGGTTGTGGTGACCTCACAACGAAGCAGCCATTTCCAGAAGTATAAAAGTTTGTATATTTCACACATCGTGTGTCAGATTGAGTTGGACCCAATGTAACATTTGTGTGGAATCACAACCTGAACATGATGATATGTTACTTGTATAGTCATAGGGTACAATGGCTAAGTGACGCCCCCTACAGTTTTAATATATTATACTAAATGAGACATGACCTTAGATCAGGGGTTGACAACCTTAAACACTCAAAGAGCCATTTCGACCTGTTTCCCACATAAAAGGAAACACAAAGAGACACAAACCTTTTTGCCAACTAAATTGAACACTTCATATATCATCGTTTATCTTAATGTGATTTATCAGAGTCTTGCAGTGGGTCAGGTATCCACAGGTAACAGGTTTATTTTGAAGTGAGTTCACTTTTGTTTACCCTAGATATGGATTGATGTGAGTTTTAGCCAAAAATAAAGTCCTTGAAAGTCAATTACTGTGTATTTGAGTACGGGCGGGTGCTTCTTTGACATGTAAAAAATGGGTGTAGTGTGTCGGGGTGCGGCCAGTAAGAGTTTTGACAGAACATCGACTCTAACACTGACAGAACCGGCTCTGTTACGTACTAACGCATCACTAATCAGAATACCGTCGTTAACCTCATCCACTAACAAATGGAAATAATGCTTTAAACCTTTGACATTATTTTATTGAGCGACCAAAAATTGAACATGTTTTATTTTAATGTTACAAGGGCCACAGCAGAAGGAGGACAGAGCCGTAGGTTGCCGACCCCTGCCTTAGACGATAGCCCAGATGTGACATGCCTGAGTGTTACTGTGGGTCTGTGCATGGGTATTACCAGCTCCAACTTTATGCAGAAAAAGAGAGAAAAACAGCCCCGATGTGGTTTTTATCTGCTCTGTCATGACTCATCTGATGACTGATTTTGATTTTAAACATAATGTTTTAGTCACAGATGGATTTTTAAACCTGACCTAGAGAACACGTTCCAGGACAAGCAGATTAGTTTTTAGAACACTGAAAAGGTTTCAATGCATGACAGTTGTGACTGGCAGATCAGGTTTGTACCCACATCTACTGCCACACGGGTAATTGGCATGAAGAAACCTCTCTTCACTTAATGTTACACCTTGCATTACATTTGTCTGAGTGGATTTGTGTGCTCAATTAAAGGGACTTTACACTAACAAAAAAAAGCTTTCAAAAGAATTTGGGCATGGCCGTAATAATCTCTCAATGAAGCAACGCCCATGATGGGACAAGTAAAAAATTACATTATGGCCCCGCCCTAAACCCAACAGGAAGTCAGCCATATTGGATTGAAATGTGGACCTGTAAAAATCACACCCCTCAAAGTTTTGATATAATCTCTGATGGTTTTCATCCAATTTACACAAAACCTGGTGAAGATCACCTACACACGTGTGGTCAAAAGTTATCAATTGCATTTTTGATAAAATGTTGGGCTTGGTCGTGGTGACCTCTGAACGAAGCGGCCATTTTCAAAAGTGTTAAAGTGTGTACATCTCACACATCGTGTGTCAGATCGAGCTGGACCCAATGTAACATTTGTGTGGAATGACAACCTGAACATGATGATATGTTACTTGTGTAGCTGTATGATAAAATGGCTCTACTACATTCCCTAAAGTTTTTGAATGGGAGGGAGAAAAATATTTTATTGCAGTCAAAAGAAATTTGGCATACACATCCTTCAGTATCCAATGAGGACACAACCCTTTTTGCAATCATATTTCTGAGACGACAAAAAAGAAACACTTGTCATTGTGCTGCACTTCCCACCACGATACACTGTCCTCTCAGCTGTCACAAGGGAAGTGGTCGCATAGGGAGGCATTTGTAAGGTTGGCCGAAGACCATATCACCGCTTACAGTTTTAATTTCCATTGATTATTATCTTATAGATAATAACCAAAATCACAACAGTTCTTACATTAACATCTGACATTGTACTGACAAAAACAGGCTTTTATTCATTCCACGTTTTCTTTCCTGTCTGTTTTAGTCACATGATACACACAAGAGTTAGGACTTGATTGAATAACCATTGTTTTTGATGACTTTTGATGATCTAATAATTTTTTTCTGCGACTATATTTTGAACTTTATCCTGCTCCTTTTCAAATATGTTTTTCTTTTCTTTTTATATTGTTTTTTGTTGTGTTGGCTTTAAATGTTGATATTTGAAATAGATAAACAAACAGAATAATGGAAAAATCCCCTCCTGAGTTTCCTACGCACCCACAGTCTGTTCTGTTTTAGTGTCATTTCCATTCTGTCCGTGGTCAGCAACAAACGTTCCAAAATCCTCCCTAATTCTCTAATAAACAACATGGAGGCCGTCAGCTGTGAGGAGGTTCTTCCACACTGGTTAATCCATGTCGGACATCTGTCCTCTTACAGCGTTGGCTTCAGAAACGTGAAAAATGCGACGCCCCACTCGAAACTTGGCATGTACCTGCTGTCAGACCTGTCGCCTCCATATGCACAAGGCCTCAGCACCTTCACTCCTGTTCTACGATGGCTAACACAGGTCTGGGATTGTCAATTAAAGTGTGTGTGTTTGTGTTTGTGTACACACAGACACACACACACCCCTGCAAATCGACCAGGCGCCTCATTGTGCAGCTTCATCAAATACAGGAATAAGAGATAGAGACAGTAACTCAAAGAGACAGGAGGTGTTCAGGACAAACACACAAACACTGCACTACAACGGCAACACAATGAGTCACAAAAAGCCCATTTCAGGTCTCCAGATTGGGACAAAAGAAGAAAAAAGCAATAGGAAATGCCGAAATCTAAAGCACAGGTGGGAAACATACCATTAAAAACATGCCAAAACCAGCCGACCAAAGGGTCCAGTCCGGCCCATTGGATAAATTTATGAAATGAAAAATTTACCTGAAGACATTAACAATGAAGGATGATACAGACCAACTCAACCTCACATAAATCAGACCAGTAAAATACTATCATAACAACCTATAAATAATGACAACTCCAAATTTTTCTCTCTTGTTCTAGTGTGAAACATGTAAAATGACATGAAATTGTTCCTGTACCAACCGATAATGTAATAATGACCAATAATGTAATACCTGGAGGAGGTTTTCAGTCCAGACTGTTTAAGGACTGCAGCAGGTCTGGGTTTTATCCACAGTAACTAGGACATGTTTATAGAGAACCTGCTGCTGTTTTTAACGCTGTCAGCAGCTCAGACTGTTCTGGGTCGGCGTCTGGAACCTGAATGATGCAGAATGTGGGTGGGGGGACTGTGGACTCACTTGCTGGGCCGGTGGTCCGGGATGGTCCGGTCCAGGGAGATCCTGTCGCTCAGGTAGGCATTGTAGCCGTACTTATCCCTCAGGTGTTTGGCGTCATTCTCCTCGGACGGCGACAGCGTGGCGGGGAGGCCGCCTTTGCCCCGCCCCCCGAAGCCCTCGATCAGTCCCAGAGACTTGGACAGACCTGAGGAGGTGGACGGGAGACGGTTAAGGTTATTACAGACGCCCAATGAAAACAGAAAACTACTCCTATCAAAGGGCTGCAAGAAAAAACAATGACCCTGTCTCTCACCTGCATGTTGTATCAAGAATCAATAACAAGTTGAATGAGATAAAAGATGCGACAAAAAAACAAAATACAGAACAAGGTGAAAACGAGGTAAAAAGTATAAGATGTAAAAGATGCAAAAATGCAACACAATGCAAAAAGTATGATGAAAGCAATGAAAAGACAGAAAACCTAAAGACATGTTAAACAATGTAAAGAACAAAATAAAAATGACAAAAATATGCAAAAAAAAAAGTATTTATTGTTTCAAATCATAAAAGATGTAACAAGATGAAAATGAAAAAGACAAAATGTCAAAACAAAATACGAGATGAAAATAAAAGATGCAAAAAGATGTAATGATGTAAGGAGATGAAAGTATCATAAAAGATTCGACAAAATCCAACAACATAAAGAACACAACAATATAAAAAAACCAAAGGATCACTGTCCCTGGATCAGTGTCATGTTCAATCAAGAATCAATACCAAGTTGAATTTGTGAGGTTGTCAGGTTCTATGTTCGAGTCCTGTGGTCCGGATGCGGGAGATCAATCTCCCAACAGAAGTGGGCGGTACTTTCACTGGAGGAGAACTCAGCTAATTCAATCCAAGTCTATAAACCAGTGGTTCTTAAATCCGGTCCTCGAGGGCCGGCGTCCTGCATGTTTTAGATATTTCCCTCTTCCATCACACCTGGTTCAGTTAATGATCAGCTTATCATCCAGCTCTGCAGAGGAATGATTGATGTAAGGACTTCCATGTGTGATGGAAGAGGGAAATATTTCAAACATGCAGGACACCAGCCCTCGAGGACTGGATTTGAGAACCACTGATTATCTGGACCTCCTATCAGTGATCAATAGTAAATATATTGATATGTGTAACCATTTATATTGTTATAAATCATCAAAATATGGATAATTAGAAGTAAAGGCACAATTTTAAAATTTCAAAAATATTACTGAAAATTGATTAGTAATGCCTTAGAGTAAAAAGTAATCTGTTATTGTAATGCATTACTTTTGTAACATGCCACTCCCAACCAGTGGCTGCAGGTGAAATTATCTTTTTGTTGGGTGGGGGGGGATTTAGCCAGTTTTCAGCTGCCATATAAGCACCATTAGGATACACCAAAGTACACACACCACTATTTTAAAATTCATTCATTCATTCATTCATTTTCTGAACCCACTTTCTCCTCACTAGGGTCACGGGGGTCACATGGAGCCTATCCCAGATACTTAAGGGTGAAGGCGGGGTACACCCTGGACATTTAGCGAGTTCATCACAGACTGACATATAGAGACAAATAACCATTCTCACATTCACACCTATGGACAATTTAGATTAACCAATTAACTTATTAGTGCATGTGTTTGGATAGTGGGAGGAAACCGGAGTACCCAGAGAAAACCCACGCAGACACGGGGAGAACATGGAGAACATGGAAACTCCACACAGAAAGGTCCCACCCGTCAACTGGTGTGGAAATCGAACCCACGACCTTCTTGCAGTGAGGCACGAGTGCTAACCACTGCACCACCGTATCACCCCTATTTTAAAATATTAATTTAAATCAAAATAAAAATATACAGTATGTGTTTCAGTCATGCATGTAAATTTCATCCGTCTATCCGTCAAACAGGCACATTTTTCTATGACTATTGACGAGTGTCTTTTCCATTGATAATATGGCCGTTACATTTAGACCAGAGGCGAACGTAGTGTGAGTAGCACATGGCATTGAAAAAACAGAAAATTAACATAAAACAGTAATGTTAAAACATATGACTGATACCTCTCATACTGTGACTCATAGATCAGTAGTATTATGTATGGACCTATTCGGAGATTCCATTTCTTAAGAAGGTCTTTATCCTTGTCGGGATGTGACGTTTACTCCTGTTATAATGATACAGCTGAAGAACATATAAACACCTCAAACATTACATCATTAGAATGCAGTATGTCATAATCATGATTTCTATGTTTTGTAATCAGAATGCATTCTGATATAGTTATGATTTCTGTGTTTTATGAATTTGTTGGAAGTTGTGTGACTCCTTGACATTAGAAGGTTACAGGCTTTAAAGGGTAGAACGGAAAAGTACAGACAGGGGGTCACAGAGGGGTTAGTTTGGATTTTAGGAGTGTGGAATGTTAATTGTTTTATTAGCCATAAAGAGAAGAGCTAAGGAGCCCTGGGGGTGAGGGTCAGGGAGTGAGACCGACAGCTGTGGTGGGGGTGGTACATGAAGGGATGAGCTGAAGTTAGGAGGAAAAAGGCAACACTACAAATAAGAGTGTAAAGAAGTAGGGATAGGATAATGCAGGGCTGTTGAGGATGGAGGTCCTATGCTTTGAGACTTTAACTGATTCACGGTAACCTTGGAACACCATAGATCTGTGTTAGATTGATTAATGTTCATTAAATGATTGATTCATTGTTATTTTTAAATCCTGTTTCAGGTCTGTTTTATGATTGAGGTAATAACCAAAGTAACGAATGTGGCAGATAGAGAATTGGATTTATAATTAGAATCACAACACTCTGGGTGGGGGTTGGGTGCCCTGAGGCTCTCCTATCCTTTGGATTGAATTGGGGGGCCCACTGCACACACGACATTTGTAATAAGAGTTTATGGAGTTCTCAGGCGGGGCCCCAAACCAGAAGCACATGACTTGACTCTCATTTAACAACCAAAACATTTTTAAACAACACTTGAACACAGATTGTACACATTACTTACAGGCTGTATCAAGTAGAGCTCATTTATTTGAATATTAATAGGGGGGTTTATTAGTATTTCAGGTGATTCCTATCATCTCCCTCCTGTTAGACAGGTGGGGCAGTGCCCTAGCTGGGAATGGGAATTGATAACAATTTAACGATTCCAATTCCATTACTGATTTTGCTTATTGATTTTCTTATTGATTATTGATTCTCATTGGGTGAGGGAATAAAGAGTACAAATGGGTTTGTTTGGATTAACTGTATTTTATATTTTCATCTCTTGCACAAAAAATATAACATTATGCAAAAATAATAAAAGCAGTTGATGCCGGATCCAGTTTAGGCTGTGTCAGTAAAATACATGTGAAGTGTTTGTTGGAGCAGTGGTAGATCAGAGGGTCCAGTGGATTGGACTAATATACTGCTACATAGTGTGTTTTACCCACTGTTCATTCTCCTGTTTCCTATCAATTACATTGGAGCTGCGGCAGTACTGGTACCAGTGGCATGGAGACACAGCACTGAAGGGCTATTGTGCACAAGCGTCGCTGCGTAACATATCAAACATGTGACACTCCTGCAAATGAATGTGGTGCTGTGGACAAATGTTTTTCTCATATTGGAGGTATTTTCCCTTTGAAGAAATGGAAGCTTTGCCAGTGTTACCAGGGGACCTGGTGTCGTCTACACCTGAAATATAGACAGACTTTGGAGCGTTTCTGCCTCAACCCCATGGTAGTTTTGTTCTAAACCAAAACAATGTAGCGTACATTTGACATCACGCATGCACAACAAGGATAGAATCAATGAGCAGAATCGTTAAGCAGGCAAACAAACGATTCCAAGGAAATGAGCTACTGGAAATCGGCTCCCAAAAAGAACTGGTTCTTAATTTCGAACCCTAGCCTAACGCCCTCTATAGGTGAGTCACCACTGCTCCCATCACTGTTTGTCTGTTTGTGTGTAATAACCTTCAGAGGTCAGCGTCTGGTGGCCTGGGTGAGTCACCTCAGTGGTGGGTTTACGGCCGATAGCCTGCATCCCCGTCACCGCTCCGACCTCGCGTGAACATACAGAACATTCAGTGGCTGTCAGAGCAGGTGAGCACCGACGCCAGATTCACGTCAGAACGAATACCAGTGGAGATGTGAAAGGTGGGAGGTGTTCACTGACATCTCTGGCCAGAGGAAAAACAAGCGCCAGGTTGGATCATAAACCACAGAGGACGCAGTTCAGGTGCAGGACTCCCCCTCCAGAGTCCCCTGAAGACCACATTAGTGTTACAGAGCCGACTTTCACAAACTCTGTGTCAAGACCTGGAGCCAATTTCACTGGGTTGAGTAAAATACACCTCGATAACAAGATAGGTACGTTCATCGAACAGAAGAGGAGTGTTCTGTGGAGGAGTTTATAAAGCCATGTGAAGGAAAAATTAGGAAATAAAATGGGAAAAAAAAACATGAGACAAAAAGGGCATCGAGAAATAAAGCAGCAATAATATAATAATGACCAATAACATCATACCTGTGAATAACATAATCATTTTCATCATTTTAATGTAAAAAAGCCAATAATGTAATAAAAGGATTGAGACATAATTAACCCTAGAACACTATTGCCAGGTGATTTTCACCCGATTTTAATGTTAAACCAATGGGACTAATTTTAGCGATAGTGTTCTAGGGTTAAGGAGAGGCAGAGGACTGATGAATGCAGAACTTTTTTTTTTTTTCCAATTTGACCGTAGACATAACTTACATAGAATGTTTTGATAACTCATTAATAACTTATAGCAGCAAACTTAAAAGAAACGAAAGTTCAGCGTGTTGTTCATGTCATGGCTAATAAAAAGGCTTCAAATCAGAACTAAAATAGATATGTCGCAGTATAAACACTGTCAGAAAACTGTGTTGGATCCTCCATGTCTCTGTTCACAGTGTTTAGACCAGTACTGACGAGTTCCTCCTCTAAACCCGACTTTTATACTGAAAGGCTCCGAAGTCGCATGAGTCTCTTTCATCCCTCTGCTGAGGCTTTCTGTGGCTTTGTAAAATTAATGAGTATTTAATTCATTCATTCATTCCTGAATGTATTTAATTTAAATGTATTTTAGTTTAGTTCGTTCATTTTTTTCATGTAATTTTAAATTTGAATATCATACTGATTTTAGATATTACAGGTATTATTTCCTGCTGTCGCTGTTCAGAGGGGAGGTGCTGAAACGCTTTTCCAAGTAACGTGTGAACATGTGTCATGATTGCATAACTTACCTGTAACTTATGACCCACGTATGAAATATGCTGGCATACGGTTAAAAAATTTCTTGATGACCTCTCTCCATATTACGACTAATACTGGCGTGCTTCAGCGTGCTTAACTTCTTATCTGATGTATGTTGGCGTACTCATCAAATTTGTCATATGTCAGCATACGCTGCCTAAATCGTCAAGGTGTGACAGGGCCATTAGTACAGTAGTATTTTGTTTGTTTTAACAGGAGAATGCACTGTATTGTTATTTATTTGTGATGCTTTTATCTGTATTCTTGTATTATACCGCGCCTTGGTCAGCTTTAGTTCTTGTAAAGCGCTTTAGAAATAACAGCTGATTGACTGAAATGGATTGAAATGATGAGTATGCCATCCACTACATATTTTTAATGAGCAAACTGCACAACATTTACTTGTATTTCCAAGAAATGCAGTCATTTTCATGTATTACTTCATTATCAGCTTTGGTTATTACATTTTTTTCCCTGATGGGTCTGATTAGACCCTTTGGCGGGCCAGTTTTGGCCCATGGGCCACATGTTTGACACCTGCGCTGCAGAGAATCAGACCAAAAAAAATCCAATATTACTGAATTATGTCACAGTTTTGCTCATTACTTTGTAAAAATGTTCGTGTTCAGGCCCAAAGAGACACTCAGTGAAAGGCTGAAGTGTAGATTTCATCCTGTTTCAGTTTCCCTGGAGGGAGACGAGGTTGACAGGTTATTTACTGTGAAGCGTTGCATCATACTTTACCATTTAACTGCCTGTAGACCACATCCTCCAGTGAGCTAAGCCTCTTCAGCAGAACCTCATGGCTGATGCTGGGCCCCTGGGCCGTCCCATTGGCCCTCAGCCTCTTCCCGTCGGCCGGAGCCTCCGGATCGGACGCTTGGATGCTGCGTGTGTTGCACCTGGTCCAGAAAGTCATGAAACCTGCCACCGCAAGCACGTTCAGCACCAGTAGAACCCTCCATCTTCTGAACACAAAAGCCATTAAAAAGTCGCCGACGTCCGGGGTCCGAGTGTCGGGCTGGGGGGGGGCGGACTCTGGAGAAGTACAACTTGTCACAGATTTGGGATTTCCTGGACTCGGGATGGGCTGAACACTGGAAAAAGAAAAAACAGGATAAAACAAACAATCCATAGAGAAACAAAAAAGACCACATGAAGAGAAGACATTAACCCTTTATAGAAAATACTGTGACATTCAAAACTTCAACAGTTGTGTGTTACTAGCTGGGTTCCCTCTACAGTTTTCCACTAATTAAAACCAATATTTGACTCCCATCCCTTGGCCAATGACTTTCAGCTTTTACCCTCTGGACAGAGATTCAAAATCCCCAGATCTCAGACCATACGGTACAGGAACAGCTTTGTTCCTGCTGCCATCACTCTTTTAAATGAGCCCTGATGCCCTTTGACCTTTACTTTATTTTAACTCTTGGGTCTGGTTTATTTTAACATGGTTTTAACTTATCTACTATTTATTTGTCCCTTCTATGGTACCATGTTTTAATCAGCTTATAACAGGTTTTATTGGCATTTTTTATTGACATCTTTGTGACGTCTAATGATTTGATTTATTTTAGTCTGTTTTTTTATTTATTTGAGTTTTTTTTTAATCATTTTCAGTAGCTGCTGGAGTACCTGTCCATGTCTTTTGTCCGTGCTGTTCTTAAATTGTCTTACGCATGTGTCCTGTGTTTTTGATGTTTTACTGTTTAACGTAGTATGTTTGAGCTGCCCTCTCCAGGCTGTAAAACAAATCTACCTCCAGGTATCAACAAAGTCACATTATTTCTACATTTTCGACTAAGTAGGTGTTTCCATTGAAGAGTGTTTGGTTTCTGATGTGTGATCCAAGTCCCGTCTTGCAAAATGTCATAATGCTCATAAAATACTGTCTAGTTTTTGCAAGATGCTTGTTTAAGAAGGATGGATGCCCTGAGTTTTATGGTGTTGGACCTGGAGTGTGGGTTCATCTACTGCTATTGCAGTGACTGTCTTATGATACTTTACTTTTTTAAATGGAACGATGCACTTTAAAACATTTCCTTGTGGTCTACATAAACTGTAAATGCTATGCTTGAGTCTGAATTCTTCATTAATTCAACTCCACAGGTCCATCTTCAACACTATTTCTGAGTAATGACACCAGAAAGGTGGTTTTGAGCGCTGACCTTTTAAATGCAAATGAGCCACTTCACACCCCGCCCCTTCCAGGTTGTTGACTGTGCTGCTCTGTCCGATTTCAGACACTTATGTTCGTTACTACAACTGAACATTTTAGGTAATGGACTTCAAGTTTGGTTGTATTTTTAGTATGGACTACAACTGCTGATGACGACAAACTAGTATGTCGTAGTCAGAGGAATGTTCACAGGATGTCTTGACCTTATATGTGCAAACATTGTCATGTAACTAGTTATAGACATAATAAATTAAGAAGGAATTAAAACAGGTAGTAGAAATCCACTCAATTTTTGCCAAAATAAATATAAAGATAGATCTGCAAATTACTAAAGACATTTTGACCGGTTTATGAGAAAATATGAAAGATATGAAAACTTTTTGGCATTCATAGTATACGAGACCTTCCTGAATCAACCATTTGATTTGTGTCTTTATGGTAAGAGTAAAAAAAATTAGACAATATGAAATAATGAATTATTTGTTATAAAATCAAAACCTCTGCCTACTGCTGCAAATATTAAACATTTAGCGGTAGTACATTATGAATATGTTTAAAGACTTAACTTAGCAAGTAATTTTTCATACTTTCCAAGTTGATATTAGTATGATAAAAAAAAATATATAGAAATTATTTACCCAAGGGAATAAGAAATACAAACAAAATCTTTTTCATAAGGTTTTCCTTGGTGGGGTAGTTAAAGGGTTAAACAAAAAGGTGTTGTTGGTTTTTGTTTTTTTTGGCTTATTATCACCATGAAGTGAGTAATAACTAGTATTAGAGCAGGGGTCTTAAACATACGGCCCGGGGGCCAAATGCAACCCGCCAAAGGGTCTGGTGTAGCCCGCAGGAGGAATTTATGCAAAAATTACACTGAAGATATTAATCACTTTAGTTCAGGTTCCACAAAGAGAACATTTTCATCTCAAGTGGGTCAAATCAGTACAATACCATCATAATAACCTAGAAATACTCACAACTTTTATGTCATTTTACTGTATTTACATAAAAACAAACTATCATTTCACA
>JAPTGZ010000006.1:41206323-41222724 GCA_029814645.1 Fowleria isostigma | reverse complement strand
GCTTAATCCTCATTAGGGTCACGGGGGTCGCATGGAGCCTATCCCAGCTACTGAAGGGCGAAGGCGGGGTACACCCTCGACATTTCGCCAGTTCATCGCAGGGCTCTTTCACATCAGTGTTTGCACTTTTATTGGCGTAAAGAATGTGGATTTTAACATCTGGTTTTTAATGACCCATTACTTAACAGTGAAAAATTCTTCATTAAGTCTTTGTTATTCTGGAACAGTTTAAACGGTAACAGTTTGTTATTTTTTAGTACATGTAGAACTGGAAAAGTAAAAAACAGATCAACTCTAATATAAATACTAATAGAAATGGGTAAAAAACAAAAAAAAAAAAAAAGACTAAACTAAAACCAATCGTAACGGTGGAAACATTTAATTCTGAGGTTTAGCTTGTTTCTGGTAACGTGGCAGGAAATCACCTTTATACCTTTTTACCAACATCTTTTCTCATTCTTACATTTTCTCCATCATAAACCATGCCTTAATTTTTAATTATGCTGCTCAAAACTTTAAAATCAGCTTAATTAAAGCATCTTCTTAAACCTCAGTTCATTTTTACTCTAAATATCAACTGGTTTTATTACTTAAAGAGGAAGAACAGTCTGTACGTTTATAATCTTTACACCTACCAGGTCAGTTACAGACCATTAATCCATTAAAATATGTTTTATTTATTTATTTCAACCTGTCTCTTTAACTTCATAACAGTGGAAACATTTAATTCTAAGGTTTAGCTTGTTTATTACTGGTAATGTTGCAGGAAATCATCTTTTATATCTTTTTACCAACATCTTTTTTTTAATCTTACATTTTTCCTCATCATAAACCATGCTTTAAATATGCTGCAAAAACTTTATAATCAGCTCAATTTAAGCACCTTCTTAAACTTCAGTTCATTTTTACTCTAAATATTGACTGGGTTTTATTACTTAAAGAGGAAGAACAGTCTGTACTTTTGTACTTTTTACACCTACCAGGTCAGTTACAGGGCATTAATCTATTACAAATATCTGTTTTATTGATTTCAACCTGTCTCTTTAACTTTGCTTCATAATAAATACACTTAGCTTCGATAAACTTGGATTTATTAAAGTGATATTAGTCTTAGCTGTGCAACGAGCTCCTGTTTTAACCTGGTTATAAAGTCTGATTGGATGTGATCTTCAGTTTGTCCTCTGGTTTCGTCTGCTTTCGCTGTTTGCACTTTTGTTGTAAATTTGCAAACGAAGTGTAAATATTTGCTCCGGTTCAGTAAACTCCCCCTGAAGTCAAAGCCATCGCCCCTGTTGCTGAGCAGGAGACGCTGATCCCTCACTTTTCTCCTTTATCTTATCTTATCTTCCCTCACTTTTACTGCTTTACTGCTGTTACCATGGCGACATGCACCGCCAGCCTCAGGCAGCCCGTCAGCATCCTGCCACTCCGATTGGCCGTCGGCGTCCTGTCACAGCGGACTGTCGAGTGTGCAGCTGAAAAGTGTCTGAGGCTGTGATTGGTTGACAGACGGCTGATTCAGAGGAGATGGAAACTGATGAAGCAGCGACACGTGGACGTTTGTCAGTTCACCTCCACGGTCTCTTTTATTTCTGTTTTGTCACATCGGTTTATGCCAGCGACTCGTGGATTTGTCCGTTTGCTGTCTGTCCATTCGATAAAAGACTCTGTCAACATGAGTCAATTATAAAGTCTGCACTGTTTCACCAAGAAAAACCCGATCATGTGTTTAGACGTCAACTGATGGAGGGTTTTATCAGATAAAACCATGACCACAGAGAGCAGATAACCTAAAAAAGAACGATTCAATGAAAGTTTAACCAAATATTGAGCTTCAGAGATGTTCTTTTCCTTCAAAGTCAGTATTTCCTGGTTCACAGGCTCATATTATCAATCAGTGATGACATATGCAGATACTTAGAGTTTGTTAAACATATCATGACAGGGATGTAGTATTTAAGATCTCAGAAAAAGAAGAATCAACAAGATGGAACAATGTAAAAGTATTGCAATGACATGAAAATGTCGCAACACATGCAATAAGATGCAAATGATATAAAAGAAGTAACAAGGCAAAAGATGATGCAATAAAACACAGATACAAGTGATGGGAAAAAAAACACAAGTTGCAAATTATTTAAAAGGTGCAAAATAATGCAAATGATGTAAGAAAAAAAAAGCAAATTATGTGAAAAAAAAAATCACAAGATGAAAATGATACAAAAGATTCAACATGATGCAAATGACATTAAAAAGCAAAAAATGCAACAAGACACAAATAAATTAAAAAACACAGACACAGATGATGTAAACGACGCAACAAGATGCAAATGATGTTTAAAAAAAAAGCAATAAGATATAAATTATGTAAAAACAAAACAAAAAAAATGCAGAAAGATGCAAATGATACAAAAGTTGCAGCATGATGTAAATGATGGAAAAAAAAAACAACAAAATGCAAATTATAAAAAAAAATCACAAGATGAGAATGATAGAAAAGATTCAACATGATGCAAATGACATTAAAAAAGCAAAAATGCAACAAGACACAAATGAATTAAAAAACAGACACAGATGATGTACAAGATGCAAAAAATGCAAATGTTTTAAAAAAAAAAGCAATAAGATGCAAATTATGTACAAAACAAAACAAAAATACAGAAAGACGCAAATAATACAAAAGTTGCAGCGTGATGTAAATAATAGAAAAATGCAAATAATGTAAAAAAAACACAAAAAGATACAAATGATGTAAAAGATGTAACAAAATGCAAATGATATAAAAAAAACAAGAAGAAAATGCAACAGGACACAAATGATGTAAAAAAAAAAAAAAAATTAAGTAACAAGACACTTTGATACAAGATTTAACATGATGCAAAATTATGTAAAAGATTTTATTAAGGTCACAACTGCATACAAATATTGTTTCTGAAATGAATCAAGATGTCATTGAAGTGTGGAATGTTTGGAGAAAAATATTACATCAATCTTTTAGGAATTACAACCATTTATAAAAAAAAAAAAAAAAGCTCCATTTTCAGAGGATCAGAAGTAACTGCACAAACTAAGACTGTTATAAAAGTGAGGACTGTTTTTAATATTTGGATGAAAATACGATGCATTTCCAGGTTTTTTTCTACAGCCGTCTTCAGTCTCTGCTCATTTATGGATCTTTCTGCCTCCACTTTAGTCAAAATGATAACATTTATATCACCTGAATGTGCACGTTTTTCATCGATAACAACACTCCTACGCATTAAACTTCACAGAAATAATTTATTCTCTTTTTTTTGTTTCAGCAAATCCAAAGAATGCAGCTTTAATGCAGGTAAAACCGTTTTTCATTGCTTTACGTTTTTGTGTCTAATCTTTACGTGTGAATACTGTTATTTCTTCCTCTGCTGTGCATTTGTATTGCCCTTGGATTTCACTTTTAATCTTTTTAGTGTTTTTATGACTAAGACACTCAGCAGCTATTAGAACAAGTCCATTAAACTGAAGCTCCATCTACAGTTACATTTACTAATGGATGTCCTGATCAATATATGAAAAACCAAACATTTAACTTGGTTTTATTTTCTCTTCATTTCTTGCTTTTAATGGATGATGCATGAAGATACGGAGTATGTTAAACCCACTCTCCCCAGTACAATTTTATTTAATTATGTAGAAAGTACTGGGTTAAAATAGAAAAATCAATCATGATAATTGCATGTATTTCTTGTTGTTGTTGGTTTATATCACCTTTAAGGGAATCAATCTAAGTGTCTTTTCTTATGTTTGTCTCTAAATATCCTGCTTTTGTCATTTATATTAAAATTTTTGTCACAAAGTTATAGTTTTTGTCTTCATTAGAATATTTCTCGTTCATCAACTATAACCCTAGCTTTGCTCACATTCATTAAAATACACACATTTGACCTGATACATACCTGTGGCTTTAAAGTATTTCATTTGAATGGAGTTGGAATTTATTAAATAAAGGTGCCAGACATTCCAGACATTCATATCTGTAAATAAAATGAATACATTGATCAAGTCTGCTCTAAAATTACTTAACATAAGACTTTTTTTGTCCAGGGTTCCTATAGATTTCTACAAATAAATTTAGGATTTTTTAATACTCTTTAAAATAGAATTGAATTCCCATTTCACAGCCTATTTTACAGTCATACTGGCAGGAATTCTTGACATATAGAATTTAGGAAAATATATTATTTACTCCAACACCTCAATCCCCTCTATTCCAAGTCATTTCTCACATGAAGCTGCAAAGTTAGTGATAATTGTTTCCTAATTTCAGTGTAAATTGTCGGGTTGTAACAGGTAGAACTGACATTATTTTCTGTAGAGCTTAGACATTTAACAACCACATTTAAACACTATACAGCCAACATGTTTATTTCAACATAACTTAAGTCCTACCATATCAAACATGGTACCTTTTTAAGGTCTTTTTTCACATATTAAATGCAGATTTGTGAATTTAAGACTTTTTAAGACCCCGCTGGAACCCTGTTATCAGATTTTAATCCATTAAATCGACCTTTAATGACCTCAGAGTCCAGACTTAAAATGGATCATATCTTTGTTTCTAATGGATCACCAATTGTCAGACTTAAATACATGTCAGTAATATGATATGTGTATTTATTTTTCCATTCATAAATGTTGAAGTGAGGCCCCAGTTAAAAGACATAATGAGACAAAAATGATGTAAAAGACAAAACGAGATAAAAATGATGATGTAGAAAAAGTAAAGAATTTACATTAAAAACAGACTTACAAAGACAGTTTGGATCTTAAGGAGACACTAAATTTCTCTTTTTACTTGGTTTTACGAGTAGATGTAGGAACAGACTTTACACATGATGGAAATAAAATGCAAGGGTGAAATATCTTTTAAGAATCATCATTTGTCCCAGTAAATATCAACATTCTAAGACAGACAGATATTTGGAGATGGAAGTAAACTACTGTATATTGCCAAAGTATTGTCTGACCTGCTTTGACTCGTGTATAAACTTGAGCGACATCCCATTCTTTTTTTTTTCTTTTTTTTTTTTTTAAATGACTTGTATTTTTTATTTCCTTTTTCCAAACATAACATTGCATCATACATCTAATATTACCATTAGAGCATTGGTTAATTATCCACCTGTAACAAGAAGGGCTCTTTATATCAATAAAGTGATGGTCCATCCCATTCCTAATCCATAGGCTTTAATTTGACATCAGTCCACCCTTTACAGCTGTAACAGCTCCAACTCTTCTAGGAAGGCTTTTCATGAGGTTTAGAAACGTTTTCATGGGAGTTTTGGACCGTTCCTCTACAAGTCTATTTGTGAGATTACGCACTGATGTTGGACCAGAAGCCCTGGCTCTCAGTTTCTGCTCTAATTCATCCCAATGGTGTTCTATGGGGTTGAGGTCAGGGCTCTGTGCAGGCCAGTCCAGTTCATCCACACAAAACTCTCTCATCCATGTCTTTATGGACCTTACTTTGTGCACCGGTCCACAGTCATGTTGGAACAGGAAGGGACCATTGCCAAACTGTTCCCACAAAGCTGGGAGCAAGTTGTCCGAAATTTCATGGTATGCTGACTCAAGTGATTTTCAACATACCAAAATCTCTTGGTTTGCTAAAGCAAGAGATTTCTTGGTAAGCTGAAGCAAGAGATTTTCAACATATCAAAATTTGTTGGTATGCTGAAGCAAGAACTTTTGGACAATTCCATGCACCTAACTTTGTGGGAACAGTTTGGAGCTTCTGAAGGAATGGTCCAAAATTCCCATGAACACACTCCTAAACCTTGTGGAAATCCTTCCCAGAAGAGTTGAAGCTGTTATATCTGCAAAGGGTGGACAGACATCATATTAAACCTACGGATTATGAATGGGATGGACCTTAAGTTCATATATGAGTCAAGGCAGGTCAAACAATACTTTTGACAATATAGTGTATCTTGGCTATATTATTATTAATATTATTTTTTTTAGAGATTGCATGTGAATAACAGGTAGTGCAATCATTTTGCTGCGGTTTTCTTGATTGTTTTCTCTTAATGTTACTTTCTTGTGTCTCCTCCAGATGACGGCTATGTGAGGATGTTCCTCCGCGGTCGTCCCGTCACCATGCACCTCCCCGACAACCAGAGGGAGACTTACAGCCTTGACCAGAAGGCGGCGCTGCCCGACCACAAGCTCAAACTGCAGTGGGTGTATCCTTCACAAAACTGTCTTTATCGGGTCTGGACCGGTATATTTAGCTTAAATATTGCTAAAAATTCATCCATTTACTTATTCAGAAATGTAACGAGTGTCATTATACATGTTAAATGTTGTTACTTGCTGGTCGTTTCCATCGTCGACTATATTGTTCCTTAACGTACACGTGCACCAGGTATGGTTACCGTGGTCGCGACTGCCGCTCCAACCTCTACTTGCTGCCAACTGGAGAGATCGTGTACTTCAACGCCTCTGTGGTGGTTCTCTACAACATCGAGGAGCAGCAGCAGAGACATTACCTGGGCCACAACGACGACGTCAAATGGTCAGATAACAAATCATCATGTTCCAGCATCAAAACAATGAAAGATGCCAATGCATTACACAGAAATATCTTCAGGGGTTAGCATGCTAACCAGCTAGTCTCACACCATTCTGTTCATACCACTAGATGGAGTAGTGAGTCGGTGTAGCCTCTAGTCTGCCCTCAGTCATATAAGATGAAGAGCAAGTAGATTCAAGAGGTTTTATCGTCATACTCACAGTAATAAGTATGAATTGCAATTAAAAAGACATGGTGTATTAATAATGACTGGGAAAGAAGACTATTTAAGTACAGTATGCTTACAGCAGCAACTGAAAACTCAAAGTGCCCTACACATATGTTGTGTTACAGTATATTATAATATATTGGTAGTGCTAAGTAGTGCTGCTGTGTGTGCTGATGTCATTATGTATTTGAAGAGATAATACATCCATGGTTGGTGTCGATTGGACCTGGAAATTTCCCTCCTCAGCTCTGATTATATTTTTCACTACACGCTATACATTCATTGTGCCATAAATGACACAGTGCCCTAAAAGTTATTTCTAGGTCCAGTCTGTAACAGTGGAACCTAAATGTTCATTTACTGTATTCTCTTAAATGAGGTACCAGTTAGAATTCAGGAGCTAAATCCATTCATTCATTCATTTTCTGAACCCGCTTCATCCTCATTAGGGTCACAGGGGTCGCTTGGAGCCTATCCCAGCTACTTAAGGACGAAGACGGGGTACACCCTGGTCATTTCGCCAGTTCATCGCAGGGCTGACATATAGAGACAAACAAACACTCTCACATTCACATGGACAATTTAGATTAATCAATTAATCAGTGCAATCAGTGCATCCAAAGACATGCACTGATAAATGGGAGGAAACTGGAGTACCTGGAGAAAACCCACACATGATTAGTTTCTACAGCATGTTTGTTTTTTTGGGGGGTTTTTTGTTTATGCAATAGCCTGTGATTTTAAGTGTCTTAAATACTGTTTTAGCTCCTGATTCATTTAACAGAGTATTACTTCACTTTCTGCTCAGCTGTATGTACATTAAATCATTACTTTATTCACTTTAATCTAAACTGGACAGATTAAGGTCTGACAAATGAAACATAAAGTCTGAACATATGAAACGGTTGAGAAAAGGTTTTTTTTTTTTAACTTTTTATTGTTGTTTTGAATTTTGGATAGTACAAGCATAAGGGACATTTAGGATACATTGACCATAAAAAACACAAACTTTGAGATGAACAATTGGTTTCAGTAGTGTGACGATAAAGTTGTGAAAATCAATTTTTCACATTTATCTTGACTCTGCTCTTCTTGAGTCCTTAATCTGTGGGTCAGAGTCTTCATCTCAAATATTCCATTCACAATTTGAAGCCAATGTAGGTGGCACTAATCTACACCATTTTTTGGTAATAGCCTTTTTACAAGCTGCTAACAGTATTTTTTTTTTTTTAATAAATATCACTTTATAAAAGTCTTATTCTATATCAGGGAAATCAATAAAGATCCAAAATTATATTTTTTCAGGTGATAGCCAATGATGAAAAATGAATCAGCAGTGTTAGGAGAGTAAAGTTACACACATATCACAGTTTGGCCAAAAATAGGACTTCAGTAATTATGCTATAAGATGAACAATAAACTAACTATGATTAGCTAACATGCTAATGCTATCAAACACCAAACTTAATGTTATCTTTAATCAATACTTCAGACTTTATTTTCAGCTCCCTCTGCCTTTTATTACTTATAAAGTGGAGAGTAGAGTTATACATATAGCACAGTTTGACCAAAAATATGACTTTGGCAATAATGCTATGAGGCTAACAATATGCTAACTACTGTAACATTAGCTATTATGCACCAAACTTTTTTTTTTTTTAATCTTCAGTCAAGACTCAAAACTTTATTTTCCATCTTCATCCACTTCTTCTGCTTTTTAGCATTTCATATAAAGTGGTAGAAAGAGAAGTGGATGTGATTTATGGATTTAAGGACACCGAACTGCTACATATTGAATAAACAAATGAACAGAAGTAGGTCGATAACAGGAAGTGACATCATGATGTAACAACCATATTGCATATAGCACCTCATTTTAACGCATTATGTCTTGATGAAGCAAAAAAATAAATAAAAAAATACAAATACAGACACATTCATTGTCTTCAGAATGTAAAATATGTGTTATATCACTAAATGGTGTCACGTTAAGCTCTCAGCAAAGCGAACGGACAACAACAAACATAATTTCCAAGTTTAGTTTAACTCTTACTTTCACTTCATGTATTTACTGTTGTTTCTGCTGTTGAATTCTGACTTGTAAATAATCCTCAGCCCTTTCATAAACGGGCTGTTTTAAGTCAGAAAAAGCCCCAGGCCTGGACTTCACCCTCAACCAGATCTTTGTTCTTGTTCTGTCTCTGGTTACACTGTTATAACACACCTCACCCTCCCACAGGGAACCAAAAACATCTGAAAGCTGAAGAGACATGCTTCATAAAATGGTTTAGAGACGAGGAATCCAACTAAATATATAATTATTGGTCACATCTCTAAATAATGAATGCAGGTGGGCCCTAAGAATAGGTTTTAGAAACAATGAGTCATGATTTTATCCTGAATTATGTCCTTTTTATCCAGATCCTGCCCACTGCTTTTTTTTTTTATTCTTCCTTAAATAATTGAATTAAACTTTCAGCTCTTAATCCCGTTTCTTCGTCGTTTCATTTTATTAAACAAGACAAAAACTGGATGTAGCTGACAGTGTTTGTCACTTATGTGAGTTTCTTTTTCTTAGTTTACTTAATACGTCGACTTCATGAATGGGCTGTTGAGATGTAAACAAACCAAAGCCCAAATGCATGCTGGGAAAGCCACTCATCTCCACAGGGGAACATTTGGGTTGTCCTTTCCCATGCTGTCATGTTTTTATCCTCGTCTTCCTGCGATGAAAAGGCTCCTCTTTCAACCACTGTCTATTTTAGACTCAAAGTTTTGGAGGATAAATTCCCTGATCTTGTCTGTTTAAAGTCTTAAACGTCCTCTAATCAAATCATGTGTAGACGTTAAGTCCTCAGAGGCGCTTTAATCTGGGGTTTATGGTCTCTAAAAACATGTTCTCTGAGGGGAAGATGTAATAAAATGATGGTGTTTTTCTCATCATAGCCTGAGTGTCCATCCTGACATGGTTACCATAGCAACGGGGCAAGTGGCTGGAAACTCTAAGGATGGAAAGGTGACGTGAAAATCACACTTACAGTATCCCACAGAGAAAAAAAAAACAAATTATTAAATGTTTCATTATTTTTGTTCTTTTTGTGGTGTTTTTCTGACCCTCTGTCGTCCTCCTCTTCAGCTTCTGGCTCCTCATATCCGGGTTTGGGACTCGGTGAGTCTCAACACGCTGCATGTGATCGGGATGGGGGTGTTCGACCGAGCCGTCACCTGTGTGGCCTTCTCCAAGTCGGTAAGAAACTCCACCTGCTTATTCCTTTATCATGTGTAAAAGCTATTCATTTGTTCTGTCTCCATTTATCTTGAATTTCATGAATTTCACTTAAAATTAAATGACGTTCTTAGCTTATGTGTGTCATTTATTGTACATTAAGTTCAATTCTGTTCATGGATCATAGTAAAAGTATTTCATTGTTGTTCTGTTTAGTTTTATGTGAAAATAAATTTGAGTTAGAAATTAACCTAAGTTATCTTCATCTTATACTGACATTTTTACCAATATAATTTTACTTAAAATATGATATTCATGTGTATTCTGTCGTCAGAATGGCGGCGCCTTCCTCTGCGCCGTGGACGACGCCAACGATCACATCCTGTCGGTCTGGAACTGGCAGAAGGAGAAGCAGCTGGCTGATGTGAAGGTACCTGAGAACCACCCTGATTATACAGAAAAGTACTATTAGTTACTAAACTACAGCTGGAAGAATATATGAGACCACACAAAACAGAGGCTTTATTATAAATGTGCTTCTGCTCACTGTAGGATTAAAAAAAGTGTAGAAAAATAATTGGCGAAATGTGAAAGATGACAGGTTTATTTCATCGACCTCCCCAGGCTTCATAATTGCAACAAAGTTATTCCTCTGGAATAATTTCTTGCTTGATAAAAATCAAATGTGAATTGGTTATTTCTAGAAACTAATTCATATAATAAGTCAATATGTTTATATGGCAAAATTAAACGGTTTTGGAATCATATTTTGTTTTGACTTTCATATAAATTGAAAAAAGTCATGAATTGTCTCCATGAATCTGTGTTAGTTTAGGATTTTTGTTGCTTTGTTGGAAGTTAACCAGAAACTAACTTGCCATCCACTGTCGAGATCAGGAGTACATTATGAAGCTGGTGCAAGGAGTCCATTCAGTGCAGATTATAATTGAGGAACAACGCAACTGATACAACTTGAGTGTTAATTTAAGGTAACAGTACTGATTTGTGGGTGCAGGCTGGTGGTTCTGAATAGAGCGGTGTAACAGTTCCAGTCTCCCGTGTTTTCACAGAGCCCAACTATAAGACAATGAAAACTACAGTTATGATTAGATGCTGGTTTTTCATGGATTTTTGGTCACTTTCACATCAGTGCCAGTCTAGTACGTTTAGGATCTGAAGATTTACCACCAGCATGACTCAACGATGTGCTTTAACATGGACAGATGGATGGATTTTATTTATCCCATACTTGGAAATTACGGTGAATCAGCAGCATATCACACAATAAAAATAGAACACAAGACCAAACACTACATAATAAATTAGTATGAAAGTATGAAATCGATCTGGATAAAGAACCTGGATAATAGCAATAATGTGCCAAAATAAAACTGGAGGTGCAAAACTAGCTGTAACATTTAGAATAAGAAGGTGCAAAATGGCATTTAAGTTCAAATAGATTTATGACCAGAGATATCAGACTGAGCAGAGTTGTGAAGAGTGAAAGTATGTAATGTAATATCTCATATATAATGTAATATACTTGTAACTTCTAAACCTGTGAACCTCCTTTATGTTTATCCAGTGCTCTAACGAGTCCGTCCTGGGCGCCGTGTTCCATCCCATGGACAACAACCTGATCGTCACCTGTGGAAAATCTCACATCAACTTCTGGACCATGGACGGAAACACCCTGACCAAGAGACAGGGCCTGTTCGAGGTAGGACCGGCATTTATGTTGGAGTCAGAATACTTTATTAATCCCAGGGGCTAATTACTGTGTGTTACAGTTACTCTATTCAAGTATAATGAAAAGTAACAGGAAAGAAATTATTATTACAACTCTCTCTGCTGGTACAATCCATGGATATCCACAGGTCAATACACTAGTTTATTACATATAATTAACTGACCTTGTCCAAAAAGAATTATATTATCAACTAAACTAATGATGCATATCAGACATATCTGTTCAGATAGATAGATAGATAGTCTATCTCAGACAAAATTTGTAAAATATGTACTAGACAGTATATTATGAATGTAATGATTCAAAGAAATGTACATAAATAAGTGTGCAAAACTGTTGTACATTTATTAATTATATTTCTTTAATTTTATTAATCATTTAAACAATCATTAAGGTCTTTAATGATTCTAATGATACTCTAATCTAAGAACATATTATTCATCTGTTTTACCTCATCCTCTGTGTGAAGGTGAATGTTGAATTCTGCCTTCATTAAGGTTCTGATGGTGAGCGTTCATTGAAACAACGTTGGTTTGTGTTCTTAACTCGTATTTAATTTTCTCTAGAAACATGAAAAACCGAAGTACGTGTTGTGTGTGGCGTTTGCTGAGAATGGAGACGCCATCACTGGAGATTCCAGCGGAAACATCTACATCTGGGCCAAAGGTAAATCTGAACATCTCACACACATTTACAAACCTTTAGTTACTGATGTTAAGGCTATGTTTAGACGGAAACGATCTGAACTGAAAACACAAAAGTGGCCTTACGTTCTCACTTTTAGTTCTGCATTTAGACGTGCATGTGGGGGGAAAATTTTCATGCAGACGGACACAAAAGTGTGTGAAATGTCCTATCTATGGATGTAGTATGCACACCAGGTGGCATCACCACCACCAAGACCAACCACCTACTTCTCGTCCTGTTCTCTCCTAGTTCAAAATACAATCGCAAAACAGGAAATAGAACATGGCGAAGTAACGCACAAAAACTGACAATTTTGTCTGGACATATGAGGAGGTGGAGTTATTACTGAACACCACATTAGATTAAAATAAAGAAATAACCTGACGTGTTGTTGCTTTCCTGTACTGGCATGCGTCTGTGATGTGACGAGAAGATGCAGTTTTACATTTTCAACCCTCAAGACGGTGACACACGAGTGGAGAGTTTTAAGATATCCACTCTGGAATTTGGGTTTCACTTTTTTTTGCATTTTCCACCCTCCAAAATTCTGTTGGCGTCTAAAACAAAAGGCACATCTGGTCAAATATTTTGTCATTTTCACCGGAGAACATTATCGTGTCAAATGGGCCACAGATCTTGGTTAGTTTAGATCAGAAACATAGATGTGAAACAGTTGTATTTTATTGCTTTAGTATTTTTAGACTCAAGATTCTTCTCAATCTAACTGAAATACAAAAATGTAAATATTAAAAGTGTATTTCTCCTCTTTTTCTCAGGTTTTCTTTTCCTGGAAGTTTAAATCATTGCATACATTATAGATAATATACTGTAAAATCAATCGTATAGGTGTGATTCTCACTGAGGCGTACTGATGGTATCCGTCATAACACTGCCCCCCAGGAGGTTGATAGTATCTGTCATTTTCACATGAATGTAACTGACACTAATGGAAACCCCCACTGACCCTTCGTTTGCTCTGATTGGCTGTGCTCTGTGATTGACAGGTGGTAACCGTATCAGTCAGGTGGTTTCTGGAGCCCACGAGGGAGGGATTTTTTCGGTGTGTGTCCTGAAGGACGGAACCATGGTGTCAGGAGGAGGGAAGGACCGGAAGGTGGTTCTGTGGGACCGAGACTACAGGAAACAGTCTGAGATGGAGGTGAGAGGACGTGGACCCTAAAACGAAGGCTGTTGACACCGTGGAGCTCCATCAGACTGTTCAGTGTGATGTGTGTGTGTGTGTGTGTGTGTGTGTCCAGGTGGGGGAGTCGTTTGGTCCTGTCCGGGCTCTGGCTGAAGGGAAACAAGGAGAACTCTTCGTAGGAACCACCAAGAACGCCATAATCAAAGCGTCTTTCCCTGATACACTCACTCCTATTGTACAGGTGCAGACACACAGCACATAATGTTTTTAAAATGTTTTTATGGTGATTATTAGAAGCTGCAGTTATTTTATTGGTGCTTCTGAGCAAAAACCAGTGTACATATGTATATATGTACATATGTACACTGGTTTTATATGTGCATCCATACTGTAAATATGTATAAAATTTAAAGCTAAATTTATAAAAAATATTCATATACATAGCAGAATTTGTCTTTTTCTCTTTATATTTTTCATGCTTCACACTGTATATTTTCAGCCTATGTTAACTTAATGTAATTAAAATTTATCCTATTTTTACTTGCTGAAACTTTCATTTCTGCATATATTTCAGGATAATAACTTTGGTGCTTTGTTCTTTGTGATTTACATATTATTAAATGCACATGAAAAGGTGGTTTATCACACTGACACTGCAAAAAGTGCTGGAAATAAGCCTATCTGGTCAAATTGTCTTACAGTGAGCTAACAAATTCTGCCAATAGGGTAAGAAAAAAATTTCTTGGCTAGAAGTCGTAAAAAAAGCAGAAGGAAAAGTCTATCAACTTAAAAAAAAAAAAATGTTATGTGCCTTAAAACTAGACAAAAATGCTACAGTTTTACCAAACAGTGTTTAGTAGAAGAAATAGAATCATCTTGATATTACCTGGAAAATCTTATTAAGAAAAAGTTACATTTTTTTAAATAATATTTTTCTTAAGTAAAAATTTCTTGCCAAGCTTTTTCCCTTATTTAGATGAAAAATATGACAGATGCTCTAGAAATAAGGCTTTTTTTCACTTTCTTGGAAATAATTTTTTGCAGTGTACAATTACAGTAGCACTTAATTCCTATGCTTTTCAAGAATTATCTTATCTTATCTTATCTTATCTTATCCCTTAATTCCCTTTCATCATTTTGTAAATCATGAAAAAAAAAATTCTGTATCCCCCTTTACAGGATTTAGTCCCATCATAAAGTCCATTAGGGGTTCAATAGTATGTGATTGACAGCTGTAACTACCAATCAGTGACCAGACTCAGTCATAGACACTAACCCAGTCCATGTGATGTGTTCCAGGGTCACACCGATGAGCTGTGGGGTCTTGACATCCATCCCACCATGGAGCAGTTCGTCACCTGCTCTCAGGACCGACACGTTCACCTCTGGGACACCAACTCCCATCAGCCCCTCTGGACCAAAACCATTGAGGTGAAGGAAGCAGGAGTTAAATATGATTTAATACTGACTTTAAATGGTGACTTCTGAAACTAATGAACCCCTCTGTGCTCCAGGATCCAGGCAGGTCTGCAGGTTTCCACCCCAGTGGGTCTGTTCTGGCCGTGGGGACCATGACTGGACGGTGAGATGTCAAAGATTTCAGTGTTAAAAGTCCCTAATATCAGCCTAAACAGTGGACTTAAAGTGGACTTCCTGTTGGGTTTAGTGTTTGGGTCTTGGATGGTTTTCATAGGTCTGGACCTGATACATGAGTCCATCAAATCTGGGTCCAAATGTCTTGGTGATACTTCATGCGGGGGCTTCATTATTTATGATGACGAAACTACTGGTCAGATTAATTTCAGATTGTATATGTATATTCCTTGATATCATGTTTAGAAAGTTTGTTTAGTTTTCAGATATTTTGATGTTTTTATATTTTTTACAAATTTTTAAATTATTACTAGTTTGCCTTTACTATAATGGTCCATATTTTGATGGCTTATAACATGTAAATGATTACAGATATGGACTTTCATTTGACTCCATGACCTTTGACCTTGAGTTACCTTGAAGAGTCAAACTCACCAATGTCTAGATTTTACCAGTCATCTCTGAAACTACTGGTCGGGATTCATTTAAACTTTTTTTATGTAGTTTTTTATGGGAGAATGTTTTCAAAGTTTGTTCACAGTTTTCAGAAATGTTGACATTTAAATTTTTGACAATTTTTTTGAATATTAAAAATAATGGGCCATATTTTGATGCCTTTATAACGTGGTAAAAGTTAGAGATTTTAATATAGGGAAATTTAGATTTTTGAATTTCTGATAGATTTTTGAAACATTAAAAATGTGCCTTTACTTATTATGCTCCATATTTTGATGGTTTATAACATGTAAATGGATACAGATATCAATATATTTACTATTGATGGCTGATATGAAGTTATATATGGACTTTGAATTAGTTGAGTTTCAGTGACAGTACCGCCCACCTCTATTGGCAGATTGATCTCCTGCATCCAGACCACAGGAGTCGAACATAGAACAGAACCTGACAAACTCCCAAATTTAAGTTATTGATTCTTGAACATGCCGGTGAGATACAGGGACATTCATTCTATTTTTTTTTATTTTTTTTTTAGAATAGCCATTTTTGGACATTCATACCCGAGATGTTTTAAAGGAGTGATATTTTGCTTTTTTAAATGGAATTATGAATTTTTTCAAACCTTTCCCTGTGGTCTACATAAACTGTAAATGCTATGTTTGAGTCTGAATTCTTCATTAATTAAACTCCACAGGTCCATCTTCAACACTATTTCTGAGTAGTAACACCAGAAAGGTGGTTTTGACTGGCCCTTTAAATG
>JAPTGZ010000006.1:41045269-41058649 GCA_029814645.1 Fowleria isostigma | reverse complement strand
TCGCCCTGGCAACAGCAAGAACAAGAGGTGAACCCGGGGGGGGGGGTGGCGGAGCTTACGTACAGACAAAGACGAGACGGGAAACGTGGAAAACACCGGGACCGCCAGGAAATAGACTTAGCCCGTCGATCACTGCCACGGCGGCCCCAGTGTTTAGACCAGTCCCACTCATGCAAACAGACATGAAGGGTTAACAGCGTTGGGGAGGAGTTACCTGCAGCCAATCACAGCCCACTTTAACTACAGCAGTAAGAACAGGTGGTTTTTGTCAAAAAAAAAAAGCAACAAATAGTTTTATAGTGTTAATATTATTTATCAATTTAACCCTTAAAGACCTACAGCTGTTTTTATGACAACTTCAGAATAATTTTTTCCTCATTTTTTAAGTGATTTATCACCATTTATAATAATATTATCCTCTGCATTTTACATTTTTTAGTATAAATTGTGTATTTTCCTTCATTTCATTTATTTGTCATGTAGAGACTTGTGTTTATTTCATACTGTTCTCTTGATTTAAAGATTTCTGAATATTCCCAAAACTCCACCATACAGTACTGAGGCCTTTTAGATTTGTAGACTTTTCAGGATTACTTGAGTATTTATATATCCTATTTAACATTTAACAATAAAATAATGGAAATATGTGAACTGCATTATGAGTTAAATGACCAGAACTTTTTCTGTGAATTTTTCCTTCTACATTTAATTTGATTTATTGCCATTTATTATAATATTATCTTTTGTATTTTGCAATTCTCAGCAAAACTCATATATTTTCCAATATTTAATTTACTGATCATGTACAGTAGATGTTCATAAAATATCAGAGTAAATTCTAAGGTTATTTTATAAAAACTGAAGCAAAAGTGACTTTCTCTCCAAAATACGTTAACAAAACATAAAAAAGTTTTAAAAGTTTAGAAATGTTACTATATTTAAGAATACATCGTTTATTAATCTGTATAATGACTGTCTTTATTTTATTAAAGACTAAAACGCCCACAAAAAAAGATTTAACGTTGATTATTAATTAATCTCAACTCAACCTGAAATTAGAGTTAAAAATGACATTTATTGTTTATATCAACAGTTTTATCCACTTTATTATGTTCCCGTTGCAACACTAGTTTATTTTTACAGTGTTTACTCTGGATACCAGGACATGACCCTGTGGAACTCCAGTAGTAACACTCTGAAATCATACTCTTAACTACAGAAATTAAATTTCTGACGCAAATATCACAAAATACATCCTCAGCTTATGGTATTAAAACATTCTTTACTGTTAATTTTGCAAAGTTTACATAAATGTGTAAATGTTCCTTAAAGCTCAGCATTGTTGTCAGTTAGTGACTTTTTTTTTAGACCTGTAATAAAGTGGTTTTTAGTCTAAAAAGGTTAAAGTTGTAGATAATTTTCATAGACTTAGAAAACAGGTCCAAAAAGTTCAGTCTTGTTCTTTGTCGTCATCATATTTTTTAGATTCAAAGCTAAACTTAAGCTAAATCTGAAGCAGTTTTAATATATGCTATATAATCACGTGCTAGTTTTCTATCATTGACTTATTTGTGTCATTTTTTAATTTCATTTCAGATGCATACAGTCATCATTTTTTGTTTAATTGGTAGTTTTGGCATTTCCCAACGCTGCTGTTAGTGACAGAAAACACAGAGGACACGTGACTCAGTCTATGAACACATCAGACTCAAAACAGACAGAAAAAAAAACAACAAAATAAGACAAGAAGCAAAGACACAGGCAGAGAATGAGGCGTCTGCAGGTTCGACGTCCAACAGAAGAAGAACGTCTCTGAATAAAATCACTGACTTAAGCCCAAACAAGAATGAATATTTTAATATCAGATGGATTTTTACAAAAACCTAATCAAGAAATTATAATTCACTAACAAATACAAAGTGATTCACAAATTAAACTGTGATGGAAAAACTATTGTTTTGAGTAGTGATAAAGTAAATACATACATGATGTTATAGAACCAGATAAAATGTCTTAAAAGTACTAAAATTGATATCATTATGTGACTCATGTCAGTGTTTCCAGTGGCTTCATGTTAATTTTCTCACTAAAGTTTTGATTATTTCACCTCCACAACACCAGGTGGCACTGTCACAAGTACAGGCGTTAACTCTGAGCTTTTTAAACCCTTTAAGGGTCAAATAATGTTGTATACATTATATTTTAGGCATGTTCCTTAGTTTGAAACCAAAATAGGTTTGATTGTTGTATTTTTAAAACATTTTATTTTATTTAAGATCAGCCAGTAATTCTCAAATATTAACTTTATCCATTTCATTCATTGCAAAAACACATCAATTACAGAGAGGACAAATATCCTTAAAAATACCCAGAGTCCATCTGTCAAAACAGTGAATAATAATTAACCCCAAATAAAATGAAGATGCAGCTGCTGAGAAATTAAACTAAAACAGTTAATTAGGATGAATGTTGTTCTGTTCCTCTGGGACGTCAAAACAAACCTCTGTGTTTGTTACTGGTTAAATGAGGTTAGAAATATCTTATTCTGATGGATTTACTGACTTTTCTGATCAATAATGTACATTATTTACATACATTATTTCCCAGAGACGAGGCTTTTGTTAAATGTCTATTTGTTTAGTTTTCAGAGGAAACATCTCAGATTAAACCGGACACGTGTCACAGATGTTAGTTTTGTCAGTTTGTCTGGTTTTTAAGGTGCGTTCAACATGATGAGATGTTTCCTCTGGTTTTAATGATGGTGGAGGTGACGGAGCTGCAGACGCCTCCTCCTCCTCCTGCGTCACTCCAGCAGCAGTACCAGGCTGTTTCCTGTCGAAATGAGCAGAGCCCGGAAATCATCTGACACCATCTGTCCTGAACGCTTCTGTGGACCGCCACAGCAGAGGAGGACGAGGAGGATGAAGAGGAAGAGCATGACAGAGGAAGACAGAGGAGGAGGAAGAGGAAGAGCATGACAGAGGAAGACAGAGGAGGAGAGAGGAGGAGGAGGTTGAAGACAGAGGAGGAGAAAGAAGAGGATAAAAAGCAGGAGGAAGAGGATGAAGAGGAAGAGCATGACAGGAAAACAGAGGAGGAGGAGGAAGAGAAGGAGGAAGAGAAAGAAGAGGAGGATGAGGATGAAGAGGAGGACAGATGCACAGAAATACAATGAGGAGGTGAGTAAAGGTCGGGAGGAGGAAGAAACAAAAAGATAAAAAAGCACAAACAGTTAAACAGAGTCAGAGCAAAGTAAAACCAGCAGACAGACGGACGGACAGGGGGCGGGGCCTGAGGGGGAGGGGCCTGAGGAAGGCCGACGCTGAAGCAGCACAAAGCGACAGAGACCCCCGGTGGACAAACAGGGAACTGAACTCCATGCTGACGATGGACCGGACCGGACCGGACTGAACCAGACCAGACCCCAGAGCAGGACCACATGGACCGGGTCAGAACCCAGGGATTAGAACCAACAACCAAACCCTCAGAACCAAAGGACCAGATCTTACGGATGAGTGTCCGGTCCAACTCTGGAGGTTTGGAGGGTTTTATTTCAGTATCAGGTTTAGACGCAGAACCAGTCAGTACTTTATTGACATTAGATACATTTACATTTTAAAATTATTTATAATCTTGTGTTTTATTGGTATTTTTCTCTTTACATTTGTGTTTTATATGTTGTGTTAAAGTTAATTTGGTGTACTAATGAGTGTTTTTAAACCAAGTTCTCTATGTATATTTCTGTATGCATAGTTTTTTATGTAAATTTCTCGATGTATATTGTATTTACAACAAATTCTGTATGCACATCTGTGTACACATGATGAAACATGTATCATCAGTATTGTACATGGAGTGGACAAGCTTGAAATAAACCAATCAACTCAATTCACAAATGAATGGAAACTCAACAAGGAACACTTTAGTATTTCCAGTTTTGTGTTTGTTCATTTGAAGTTATTAGTGGCTGGATTCAAATGTGTTGAAGACTGTTGTGCACATAGTGTTTGAGTCATTTGACCTGTTTGATGTTGTTTATAGATATTTTTATGCATACTTTTTTTACTGTTATCATTTTTATTTAGATATTTTTTAGCCATTTTTTTACTTTGATACTTTTTGTGGTTGTTTTTTTCTGGAATAAAGGACAAGTTGTTATTTTCAGACATGTCTGTTTCACATTTTTATTGTTTTTTTTTTTTACCTATTCAAATCATTTAATCAAATTGAAGAAAATAAATCTAATCTGAATTAAACACTTTTATAATTAAAGGTTGAATTACTGTCCACTGCAGTGATGTCATGAATGGAGTTTTTTAAAAAATTATTATTATTATTATTAAATTTTTTTATCAGTATTTCAAAACGCTGTAACTTGGAAGTTGTTAGAGATAAATATCGAGTATGAATTAAATTTTACGATGGGGGGTAAATGTACTCATCTAATTTGAATATCGTGATGTCACAGGGTGGCAGCCATATTGGATTGTGTAACTTTTCGTAAAATTTAACCTTTCTTTGAGAAAATTTTACATATTGAAGTTTTCTTTGTATTTTTTTTTTTGTCATTTTATCCTTAAATTAACTTAAACATTACTAAAAAGTCAAATCCAATAGGTTTTAGCATATTTTTATCCAAGCAGCGGAATAGCCACATCTGTCCTTATCTATCCAAACTAAACTAAATCAACTTTACTTACTAAACCAGATCCGGACCACGCCTTTAAACTGGATTTATTTCTTCACTGTGAATGGAAACATGCCCTGAAATGGTGGTAGTATTAAAGGGGCACATATGGGTGGGAGGTGGTAACAAACTTTGGTGTCTATCTAGAGTTATGGTCTGTTTTGTTCAGTTTTGTGACTTCGGTGGTTAAAGGGTTAATAAACACTTTACTTCTTGGTCTGCATCATTGTTTCTATATCTATATTGTTTAGACTCTGTTTTTGACTGGGTTCATGTATTGATATTTCCGACTTTGGTTTAATCGGTGTCGTGTTCTCCTGCTCCGGGGTCCGACAAACCCCCCGGTCGCTCCTCCGCCGGGTCCCGGGGCTCCTACCTGCTTGTCGTTCTCCACATCGTAGCCCAGACTGATCAAACAGGCCTTGAACTCCTCGGCCATCAGGGCCCCGCTGTGGTCCTGAGATCGGCCAAACACCCAATCACAGAGCGCCACGTGACCGCGACACACGGATGGACGGGGGTGGAGGTGGAGGACGGACGGGATGGAGGGTCCGCGGCATGCAAGGACCAGGACATGAGGACGAGGACGGACACACAGACATTCATGGATGTTAGACAACGGGACGGGACTGAGACGTGAGGAAACGTCGCCGCTTTCACAGCACACGAGTGTCTTCAGCAGCAAAAATCCACAGATCACAATAAGACAAAGTGGACGGAACTACACCTGCAAGCAGCTATACCCGGGTCCAAGCACCAGATGCCAGATACAGAGTGGATTAGACTCACAAAATCCACAAAATTACCCACAACAAACCCTTCTACCAATACAGTTAAGGTGTTAAATTGTTAAATTTTATTAAAAACCTGTAATGTATTTGAATTATTAATACACATATACATTGTTGTTGTTTTTTTGGTGGCTCATTTAATCATTCATTTAATTAAATTAATTCCCCCATTTTTAAGTAATTTTATTAATTTGCTTGATTCTGTTCATTTGGTTCATTATTTGTTTTTTTGTTTTACTCATTTTAATATTTTCTTTATTTTATCATTTTCCTTGATTATTATCTTCATTTCATTCATTATTGTCTTCATTTTTGCTCATTTTACAAATTATTACTTCCTCCCTTTTTAAAATTATTTTATTAATGTTAATTATTCTTTTCATTTGTCAATTATTTTGCTCATTTTTGGTTATTTCATTTTGTTTTTGTGATTTATTTAACAATAAAAGTCTATAAAAACACTGACAATTCACCAGTCTACAATATTTTATAAATTATCTGCCACAGATTAAATGCTTTAATAAGATAAACTGAAAACAAATGACCAAAGCTTTGATTATCTGATGTTTTAGATGTATACGATAAAGCGCTTTGTTTTTTGCTCATGTTGATAATTTTCCCAATTTTTTGATTATTTCATTAATTTCCTTGATAATTTTTAAATTTTGTCACTACTGAATTAAATTTTTGTTCATTTTGTTGTTCATTTTCTTAATTTTTGCTCATTTTAATGATTGTTTTCCCCTTTTTTATTCTATTAATTTTCTTGATTATTCTCCACTTAGTTAAATAGTTTGTTAATTTTTGTTGATTTCATTTTCTTTTTGTGATTTATTTGGACTTCATTTTTTTTTTTGGTTTTGTTTAATACTGATCAAAACTTGGTAAAGTTTCATTATTTTTCCTCTGGAGGTTCATTACTGTGCAAGGAAAATATAGATGTAAAATATTTGAGAATGTGCTAGTGCCCCCTTGTGGCCAAAACAATGCAGTTTTATCACTGATTAAAGTTCAACCTCTCTAACGCCTTCAGTTAAGTTTCCAGATTCACTGTAAAATAATAAAAATCTGTGTGAAATGAGCAGCTGGTGTTTGGACCCAAAGGTTTGATCATTAAAACATTGATTTTCTAAAATAAATGCAGAGTTTCAACCGTCTCAGAACATGTAAAATACAAAAACATGCGTGACAAATACAACAGCAGATTATTACAGACAATGTGCGTTTCATTATGTTCCTGAACGCTGTGGATCGTGTTGTGCCGTCGACACACACGTGTGATGAAAAAGACGTTTCTCACACAGAATGATGCATGATGGGATACATGAGAGACCACATGACCGGCGTCCTGAGTGTTTAATGCACCGTCATGTCAGACATAAACACCAGGCGGTGACACAGTGTGATGCAGCGGTGCATCATGGGATGACGGCGCTGCTCAGATTTAGACCAAACAACAGAAACAACCGGTGACATGTGACATCAACCCGAAAAAAAAAAAAAAAAAAGAAAGAAAATTCAGCAGTAGGACGATCGTTAAAACTATGAACAAACTGAAATACAATAAAATGACTTAACAAAAGTGAAAATAACCCAGTGCTGCCCTTATAGAATGAGGTCATTACTTATGTAAAACCATTAATAAACTGATTTATTTATAGTTACTTTATTGTCTCCATCAGCAGCGTTTACACCTGGGATTAACCCTTAAACACCCACAACTGTTTTTGTGGCATTTATTATCTGCATTTATCACCATTTATTATAATATTATCCTCCATAATTTGCATTTTTCAGTAAAAATCATGTCTTTTCCCCATATTTAATTTCTTGATTTTGTAAATATTCATGTAAATTCAAATGCTTATTATATAAAAAAACAGAGAAATCTAAACAAAAGGTGATTTTTGCAGCAAAATATATCATTAATTGAAGATAAAAATAAGTGTCTCCATTCATTGTTATTTATCAAACTCCACAGATTTACTACATGGGCTTTTTCCAGTATTTATTTTTTCTATTCAACATCTAAGAAAACAAAGAAAATATGTGCAAAATATTAAGACTTAAAAGACCTATAAATGTTTTAACGAAATTTTCCTCTGCATTTAACCTGATTTATCACCATTTATTCTAAACAAATCTCCTGTATTCTGCATTTTTCAGTTAAAATCATGTCTTTCCCAATATTTAATTTACTGATTATGTAGATGTTCATCACATAAATTCAAAATGTATTATATAAAAACAGAGAAAACTGAAGAAAAGGTAATTTTTCCAGCAAAATATATCATTAACTGAATGAGTGTCTCCATGCACCGTCATTTATCAACTATATAGGCTTTTTTAGTAAATATTTTTTTCTATTTCACATCTAACAAGAAAATAAAAGAAATAAGTGCAAATTATTAAGACTTAAAAACCTACGACTATTTTTGTCAATTTTTCCTCAACATTTAACCCAATTTGTTACCACTGATTCTAAAGAAATCTGCGTTTTAAATTTTTTCATGTAAATCATGTTTTCCTATATTTAAATTAATAAACATCATGTGGATGTTCATAAAATTTCGAAGTAAATTCAAAAGTTATTCTATAAAACAGAGAAAACTGAGGAAAAAGTGACTTTTTCAGCCAAAAATGAAATAAAAATATATAACACCCACCTAATGTTTTGTCCCTTATGTGTACTGTATTTTTTTTGGACTATAAGTCGTATCCGAGTATAAGTCGCACCAGTCAAAAACTGGATCATGAATAAGAAAAAAAACATATACAAGTCACACCAGAGTATAAATCGCAGGACCAGCCAAACTATGAAAAGAAAGGTGCGACTTATACTCCGAAAAATACGATAATTACTTTGCGTCTGATGCTCTGTGACGCCGATTTTATTCATTTCTCAGTAGTTAATTTCCTACAGTAGGAGGTGGTGATATTTACAGATTCTCTGGTGTGGTGGAGAGGATGGATGGAGTATTGTAATCCATCTGTACTGTCAACCATCTTAACCCTGTAACTCATTAAACAGATGTTAAAACAACTGACGGAGACAAAATAAATGTAACCAGCAACATGTGAGATTTACCAGAATAAAGATAAAACCTGCAGCGATGACTTCAATTTTACCTTGAAATAAATGATTAAGTGCATCCGATATAATGAATAATCCAATCTTCTCCTTTATAAAGGTTGGTTTTACACTCATATAAACTGTGGTTAAACCCAGTTTCCTCTAAACTCCCAGTGACCGTTAACTCCGCCCTGATCACCTCCACACGTGCACGTTTGTGTCGATGGAACCAGGATGGAATACTCACACGCCTGGCTCTTCTCTCAGCCATTCCTAAGGTCTAAACATCCGTTCAGTCACGTTACACATGAACATGGAAACGGTTCGACACTCACATCACACGTCACAGCAGTCCGACCCATGAAACCGGTGGATGAAGATCTGAAGACGGACTTCACTCAAACACTCACGGCGTCGATGCGTTTCAGACGCAACATCCAATACTTGATTCATTCATTAAACCATCATCGGTTTACGGTTACAAGCCGCTTTTTCCACCAGATTCAAAGGAACTTTAATCATCAAGAACTTATTTACCTGGTAAAAACATTTCCTGGTAATCTGTGTGGTTTATGTTTGCGCCTTAAAGTTCCTGAAAATTCACTCAAATGGGGCTCGGTCATTTCAAGTCACCAACTCGACGTTTAGCTGAATTTCTTTTGAGTTTTGGGTAAAAACGTTTGACAAGGTTCTATGGTCGGGGGGACGGACACACACAAGAGACAGAGTAAATATCTAATGTTCCACCACTGGGAACTTTACGATGTGCATTGATGTTTATTGTCGGTTTATTTTTCTTATTACTTATTGTTAATACTATTGTTATTATTCTTATTCTATTATTAAGTTTAAAAAGTGAAACTGGGGGTAGGAGTAAATAAGTTTTACTTCTTGTCACTCCCTTTCGGGCTACTAGGGGGGTATATTAATAGTGAATTATTGTATATATTTATGTATATTTGTGTACACATAATGATATGTATATAATATGTGGATGTTAAGTTATTTCTGCTATTGTGAATTGAAAATACTTTCCATAGAGTGTACAAGCTCAAAATAAACCAAACAATTATTATTATTACTACTATAATTACTACATACTTATATTACTTACTACCTATATATCATTGTTATTGTTATGTCTACTATTTCTGTTATCACTTTATTATACCTTTTACTCTGTAATTATTAAACTATATGTATCTGTGTGGTGCATATAGTAATATTATAACATAATTAATCATTTATTGTCATTTCTAAATTATTTGCTGTTTCTACAAGTACTTTCTAATGTGCAATTGCTTGTTTTTTTTTACAACTGTTTTTATAGTTACTCCATTATTTTCTTTTAATATTTCTTATATGTGTATGTTCATTGTTGTGCTGCTACTGGAACCTCAATTTCCTGACAGATCTGCCCAAGGGATCAATAAAATTCTATCTGATCTAATCAATGGACAGACAGATGAGTGTAATGCACTAGTAGGAGCAAAACAAATACAATGAAAAGAGTGTATCCTGCAAATGCACGTCATCATCCTCCATATATTCTTTTATATAACATATTATTTTGCTCCATTTTCCGAATTATCGAAACAAAACCAAAGTGAATCTTGTCGAAATAGAGTAAATAGGTTTGCAGTTACACCCTGGCTATAGCGGTGAACAGACGTGTGGAACGCTGTAGGTGTGTTCCACCAATCACTGTTCACCACACAGCCCCGCCCCCCCCGATCAGGAACCTTTTTTCAGGAAATCTTTGGTGTGCTGTTTTTTTTACTGGGTAATTTTGGTGGAAACTGTAACAGTTCCTGGAAAAGAGGCTAATGTGGACACTGTGAACATCTGAAAGAACATCTTCAGCTCTAACATCTCCACAGACTTCAGAGCCCACTTCACATCTGAAAATGTAAACACAAAAAACAGCAGATGAGCCGTGACCCCTGACCTTGTCAAAGTGGTTGAAGGAGGCGCGGTACTCGTGGAGCTGCTCCTGGCTGATGCCCTTGGCGTCACGCGTCAGGATCTGGTTCTCGATCTCGTTGATGGTCCTGGCGATGGTGGTCAGCAGCTGCTCCCAGCCCACACGGAGGTGCTGCAAGGGTCAGGGGTCAGGGCGGGGTCATTTACAGTTCACCATAACATCACTGGACTCATACACTTCACTTAGTATTATGAACACATCTGCAGCAACAAGAAGCCTCTGTCTACATACAAAGTTAATTAAAAAAAAAAAAAATCATTAAAAGGGAAAAAACAGAAAACTGAAGATTATGTTGGACTGTGGAGGATTCTGGGTAGTGTTTTTTTCTATGTATGTGAAAAATTATCCCATAATTTCATTCAACTGACATTCATAGGGGGTAGAAAGCAGTCATCTATAGTGTTTACTGCCCTTTCTGGTGGAAAAAAGGAAAAGGTGTTAACATCCAATATGCCAGGATGCCTCATTAGCACCCTGAACTATAATAAAAATAAAAAATCAACTTGTTTCTGATCGCACCAAAACCAAATGTAAAGTGACAGCAAAAATGTACCTTTAAAGCCACAAATGAACAATTACACATCCATAAAAACATGGACATTGGTAAACATGTTAAAGGAGTTAATGCTAGTTTCGGCATTATCACGCATAAGCTAACAGGCCTGCTAATAAAATATTGGTAAAAGCTTACACAAAAACAAAAAGCTTTATATTTTGTGGCAAATTAATACATAAATAGAATAAATACAAATTCATACCATCACAGACTGTCTTAAATGTGTGAGTATAGCTGCATTAATGAAGCCAAAGTATTAGTTAATGCTAACTTTAGCTACAGTCACTAAGCTAAGCTAACAGGTCTGGTAAAACTGATGAAACATTATTTTAACAAAATCCTCTTATGGTCTTCGTGGTGTGAAATGTTAAAGACAGCGACACTAGAACTGTCAGTCATAAAAAAAACACATTATATTACTTCTGGTAAGGATGTTATGTTTTTAGTAGAAGCTTTAATAGTAGGTAGCATCCACAATTGTGGAAAAATTATTCCAAATTTCTCCAGATTCCCAGCCGTTAACATGCAGTGGGGGCCGCACATTTAATTAAATCATAAGGACCCATTGTGACATTTGTGGCACTTCCCAAAATAATTTTTCTATATATTTAACCATTCTAAAGTGGGTTTTTGACATTTATTGTATATTATCTTCTGTATTTTGTGTTTTTTCAGTGAAAATCAGGTATTTTCCAACATTTACTAATCATGTAGATGTTCCTAAAGTTTAGAGTAAAGTTGAGGATAATTTTATAAAAAAAAAAAAAAAGAGGAAACTGAAAGAAAAAGTGAATTTTTCAATAAAATTTATCATTAACTGAACATAAACCCAGTGTGTCCATCCACTGTCATTGATCCAACTCCATGGGTGTTACTGGTGAATCAGTGTTTTAGAAGATGACGGTGTTTCCATGGTAACTACGGAGCCTCTAATTGTCCAAATGGGTCATATCTGATGACCATGGAAAGATGAATAACTGTATTTTACACCAATTATTGACATGGTTTACTGGATCAACAGGGATTAACCAGTTTCTATCATTATATGATTATGGTAGATGGTGGATGTTTGTGTCTTTATGGGTTAAAATAGGTTAAATATAGAGAACATTTCATTTGGGAACTGACACAAGAGAGGTGCTGGGTCTTTATGGGTTAAATCACAAAAATAATTCAAATTCTATCCAGAGTTGCTCTAAAATTACAAAAAAGTACACATTTAGGGTGATATAACTGCAGAAATTAAAAAAAGATAAACTACTGTCTTGTAATATGGTGGATTTACTTTCAAAATTTTTTTCTCCCTCAAACCATAACTAAAAATAGCTATAATTTGACCTAATCTCAGACAAAACACTCCTGATTTTATTCTAATTTACTCCTAAATGGGTAACATCACCATCCAGTCCCACAAAAAGCCCAGCTCACAGTTGAGGATTTCCTTAAAATCTATTTGTTTCTATACTTTTTAATGTCACTGGACCTTTGTCATCCACTTGAATAAATAAAACCCTAAGGTAATTTTCTCTGTTAAAATGAACACAAGCTCTGTAAGTCTAACAAATCAAACATCAGTCTATTAAAACACAACCTGCAGCATTAATATAATGTTATCAGGCGGAGTGCACTGCCCTCTAGTGTCTGTTTGATGAACTACAGGCCTCATGTTCTCTGCAGTGTGGATGTGGGCGGATGTGCGTTACCTCCATCGTGTAGTCGGTGTACTTGTTGTCAAAGATCAGAGCCTCCTGGATGAGCGTGTGGTTCGACTCCAGATCATCGATGTTGGGTTTGTAGTCGATGATGCTCTGCTCGTAGTCTTTCAGGTTGGTCAGCTGATCCTCCAGGGTGCCGTTCATCTCGATGGATATCCTGCCAATTTCCTGACAACACAAAACGACACAGTTTATCCCCTGCAATATATTTTTACCCAAGTTTTACAGATAAGATACAGAATAATATCAATAACATAGCTTCTCCCTTACATTATATAAAAACAATAGGTAATATAATACAAGTATATTGTGGAAAATGACCTAAAATATCACGTTATATCTTTCTCAGACCCAGCTATTAATTTTTGTCCTCTGTAGGGGACAAGACTTTCACAGCTTTATTGAAAAAAAAACAACAAATAAATGCTGTCCTCTGCAAAGGATATTCCATCAGAAATTTTAAAATGCATCTGATAAAACTGCTGCATTGTGCTGTTTCCAATAAAGGTAATTATTGAATGTAAAAAAAACAAAACGTACTTTTCTGGGTCTTAGAGGGTTAAATTATGGAATT
>JAPTGZ010000006.1:40859927-40873492 GCA_029814645.1 Fowleria isostigma | reverse complement strand
GAAAGTGAAACTGAAGACGCTCTAACTCCATATTCATCCATGGGTGATTGCGAGTGTGGATCAAATATTCCTTGAATGACCGCCTTCTGCAACCCGCCTTGGAGAGGTCCGGGAGACCGAGGTTCGTCTTCCGCACTCGCCCGTGAGACGGAGTCGATGGTACCAGTTTATTTCCAGTTGTGAGTGACTGACAGGAGTCTTAGCCCCACTGGTCACTGGTTGAAACGTGTGATGATGCCCACGGTTTGCCTATGTGTATACACGCAACAGACTCAAAATAAAGTTATAAAACTGATTTAACAGCGATAAAATAATTGTTGGTGTTATTTAACTGAATGCATTAACGTGATAATAATACATTAACTTGCCCATCTCTCATTATAACCAATAAATTATGTCAACAAAGTTTTGTCTGTTAAAAACAGTAAAATTACATCATAAAAATGTTTATATCTACAAACTATTCTGTAAAAATTGTGAAAAACATGAACTATGAACAAACTGAAATTTCTTAAAAATAAATGTCGTTTTAATTATATTATGCTTCAGTTTACCATTTACACATGTACATTACAACTTACAGATGAACTTACAGTGGATCTACAAATACACAAAACATTCACTAATGGGCAGAATATTGGTAAAATTGCATGCATTTTTCTTAGACATTTCAGGTTGTATATGTTCAGTTTACTGACATTCAATGTGAAAAGATAATTTATAATTGGGAACATTTTCATGTGATTTTACTTTTTTTTACACCAAAACAAAGACAAATCCCCCTGACATCATAATATTCTGTATGAAGAGCCTGCACTAAAATGATTTTAGCATCCATAACTGTTAACACCTTCAGTGTAATTTTCTTATTTTACAAATTCATCCCACTGGCCGGATTGGACCCTCTTGTGGGCCGGTTTTAGCCCGTATGTTTGACACCCCTGATGGACTACATCATGTTTGAGTTTTCTCAGTCAATTAATTTTTACATGTTGAATGAGAAGATGGAGATATTAGTACAGATCAATATGGGAAAACAAAATCACAAATATCATATTTCTTTACACAACACCAAGCTCTATATTACATCTTCACTTCAGGTACATTTCTGACCTACTTACAAAACCAGGAAAGTGAGAAAAAAAAAAAAAATCATGTTTAACTACATCCTCCTCCGTTCTGCACTTATGAGGCTGCAAACCAACAACTTATATAACTTTCCAAAACTGATATGAATCCAGAACTTCTCTCTCTTCAGTCTTAACACACATTTATGCCTCTTTTCACATCGACTGACAGCAACACTATGAATAGCTCCATATTTAACATATATCACATCTTCCTTTCCACAACACCCGACTTTTAACACTTTTCCTGTATAAATGAGTTCTAAATTAATTTTTCTCTAAATTTAACCTTTCCCAAGTGATTCACCACCATTCATTATAATATTATCCTCTGCATTTAGCGTTTTTCAGTGAAAATCTTCTATTTTCCTATCCTTTATTAATCATGTAATGTTGTTTTATAAAAAGACAAAAACGAAAGAAAAAAAATGTTTTCAGTAAGATAATAGATCAAGTACAGAACATAAACCCAGTGTCTCCATCCATTGTGACTGATCCAACTCCATGGGTTTTAATGGTGAATCAATGTTGTAGAAGATGACGTGTTTCCATGGTAACTACAAAGCCTCTGAATGTCTACATGGGTCATATCTGATGACCATGAAAAGATGAAAAATCGCATTTTACCTTAAATATTGACATAATTTGATCAGATTACTGGATCAGAAGTTGATGAAAGTGTCAGATCAGTAGATACTTTTGGTCGCTGTCAGCTGTTCGGGGTTAAATCACATCAGGACACTTCAGATTTGTTTAGACGATGCATATGTCTTTGGGTTGTCACCCCCACGCCACCATACAAACAAACATCCGACGGCGATGAGGCATTTGTGTGTCCGAACAGATGTAGGTTAAAGCAAAACAGAGGGAGGAAGGACAAACAGAAGGACGGCAGGAGGTGGGAGAGTGGGGCCCGCAGCTGTCCACACATTCACACCTTACTGCGAGAAAACACCGCGGCAGACACACAACCGTCGACAAGCAGAAGGCCTCGCAGATGCACCTCTAGATGACGGCTTATTACAGCGCAGATAAACTCTCATTAACACACACTAATGCCACGTGGCTCCACCTGTGTGTGGCTTCAGGTGGGTGTGTGCTGTGGTTTCACAGTGACAGTTGGCACAGCCGTCGTTAGCCGCGGCTAATCACAGATTTACATCCAGTCGCTAATCTACAGGTCTACAGGTGAGACTGGAGGTGATCGGGTTCAGGGCATCTGCCGGTCAGCTCAGGCCGCTGGTCATTATAGCCCTAACACCTTCACTACAGGAGTGTTAGATCCGCTTTCATTGAAGGTGTGTTACAATCTGTGACCGAGACGCGTATTCCAATGTGTTGTATATACGTCCCAAGAATCCTCAACCGACCAGAAACCTTTTATCTGCTTCATTAGTGGTAGGATAACCGTAGAACAGGACACATCTGGACATGAAGCTGCTGACCAGTCAGTCGTCCAATTACTTCTGAGCCTCTGGAAATCATATGTTTAACCCTTAAAGACCTGGAGCCAGTTTTGTGGTGACCTCCAAATGAATTTTACTCTACATTTGACCTGATTTATCTGAATATTATGCTCTGGATTTTACATTTTACAATCAAAATCAGGGTTTTTCCTCTGTTAAATTCTCTGTTCATGTAGATCAGGGATGCTTAACTCATTTTAGTTCAGAGGCCACACAGGCTAATATGATCCCAAATAGGCCAGGCTGGTAAAATAACAACACAATACTGCATAAATAATGTCAACTCCAAATGTTTTACTACATTTTAGACTCAAAAAACTTAAATTACATTAAGGAAAAGGTTTACATCTGCAAAATACCCTTTAAAAAATGTGAACAACATGAACAACATGAAATTTCCTGAGAAAACTAAGTACAATTTTAACAATGTTTTACCTCAGCTTATTATTTCTGACTCTCCGCATGTTGAAGTGTCCTTGGGCAAGACACTGAACACTTAATTGCTCCCAGTAGGGCCTGGTAGCACCTTGCATGGAGGCAGCCACCCATTAGTGTATAAGTGTGTGCGTGAATGGGTGAATGGGAGGCTTTTAAAGCACTTTGGGCACCATGAAAGTGTGGAAAAGTGCTATACCAGTACCAACCATTTACCATTATTTACATGTGCATTATAACTAACAGATCACAGTGGATCCACAAATACACAAAACATTTAGTAACAGGCAGAATATTGTTAAAATTACACCTAAGTTTCTTAAGACATTTCAGGTTGTTCATATTTGTTCAAGTTATTCACAGTTTTGTGAAAAGATGGTATGAATGCATGTAATTATACTTTTTACAGCATAACAAAAGAAAGAAATTTAAAGATGTCATTATTAATAGGTTATTGTGATGATGTTTTACTGGTCCAACCCACTTGAGTTGTGGTCCCTGAACTAAATACAAAATTACACTGAAGATATTAACAAGAATGTGTCTCAAAATGATTTAACAAATTCATCTCATGGGCGGAATTGGACCCTTTGGAGTACCGGTTTGACCCACGGGCCTCATGTTTGACACCCCTGATGCAGATATTCACAAAAGAGAGAGTAAATCAGAGTCAATTCAAAAGTTATTATATAAAAAATAGAGAAAACTGTAGAAAAAATGACTGTTTGCATCATCAACTGAATACAAAACAAGCCTCTCCATCCACTGTCACTGATCCAACTCCATGGGTTTTACAGGTGAATCAATGTTATAGAAGATGACGGCATTTCTATAACTACGGAGCTTCTGAACATCCAAATGGGTCATATCTGATGACCATGAAAAGACAACAAACTACACTTCTTCTCAATTATTTCCATGTATTGTGAGATTAGTGGATCAGAAGTTATTCAATATTTCAGTTAAGCTCACTGGTGATTATTTAGGTCTTTGAGAGTTCAAATGGTTGTAATTCCTAAACAGTTAATGCAGTATTTATGTTAAACCTCTTGAATTAAAGCCGAAAGTCCACATTGTAAATCCACTGTGGTATTCTAAAACCAAAACTACAAAATCTGTGTCATTGTCCAAATACATATGGGCCCAACTCTGGTTTTTGTCCTGTACTCACATGACTCTGACACTAATCTCATAAAACAACACTAACATCTCAGTTATTTTACCACAAGAGGGAAAGTATGCTATGAGGAGTGCATGTGGAGGGCAGCCTGACATGCTCAACTGGCCATATTTAAGATCTGGAGAGTGTTGGTGAGGGAGGAGGGCGTTGTTCCTGTCGTTCTATTAAAGCGGAGGTGAGAACACAGCGTGGAACATCCCCTGAGGAAGAAGGCAGAAGACGGCACACAAGAGAGGAAATGGGAGTGATGGATCTGGGCCTGAGAGCCGTGAAGCTGAGGAAAATCATCAAGAGAAAAAAACAGGACGGGATGGAGACGAGGAGATGAATCTGACAAAATCTGTCAACCTCAAAGAGGGGGAGACAGAAATGACAAAAAGAGAGGCAGAGGCAGGGTGAAGCAGTGTAAATGTTAAACCCAGAACACGCATTAGATTCTCTTTTTTAAACTTGGAGAGAATGACGTTTACAGATTGAAGGAATAAAAAGGTAGGAGGAAAAATCAAGAAGCCTTTATGAGGGGTATTTTAACAGTGACAAAGATCAAAAGAAAGATATGTATTGTCATTAAACACTTGATTATGTTTTGAGACCTCCATATATTCTCAAAAACAGTGCAGTACTTATATGTAATTTTTTAATCTAATTCACAGATTTTATTGTGTTAAAACATGCAATAATTTTTTCTGCATTGTGGCTTTTCAGTGTGTAAGTGAATCAGTAATCATACATGAATGACTAATACTACAGCTTCTACTAATAATTATTTTCACTGCTGTAGATGTATAAGGCGCTTTTAGACCGAGTAGTTCTAAGAACTGTCCGCCTTAAATTTGGTTCTAGGAACTACTCTCCCCAGGAGGAACTTTTTTGTGTTGCATCTGCACAGGCAGTAAGACCAAGTATCATCGTTTCCTCATTCATATATACATTTATTAATTTTTTTTTTATTTATTAATTTTTTTTTTTTACTTTTCACATTTATTGAAAGTTATCTTAAAAAACAAGTACAGTTTAGTATTTATGTTGCAAGAGTGCTCTTAATTAGAGTGTTGTTGTTTACATCTTAGTATGTTTATGTTTTTGGCACCTGTTAGCAAAATTGTACAAACTATTTAGCTAAATTTAAAATGTTCTGGAAGCTTTTTTGGGCTAAGTTATCCGTTTTATTTTTTGTCTTTTAAGGCTATGTTTTACGTTGGGAAATTGTTTGGTTGCACTGTTCAGAAACTTGGAAATTAGTATCAAAGATCAATGTAAAGAATCATGATAAAATTGAGATCATGATGAGATTAATTTTTAAAAAATAATAATATGATATTTTTTCCACATCACCCACCCCTAATTTTAAGTATAATTAAGGCCTTCATTTGGGACTTTTTAAGGACCCCTGGACACCATGATTAACTTTAAAAATTATCAAACTCTTCAGCCTAAAATATGCACATTAGCTTAGCAACGTTTATGCTAACAGCTCAAAATGCAGCATTCTGTAAAATACCATGACAACTGATACTCTGGCCATTTTAAAGGAACATTTAGACTGTTATTTAATCACACAATCTGTACAATTTCTCAGAAAAGGCCACCACATGACAAGTTAAATCCAAGAACCTGAGATGACCCAGAGCTATCAATAATGTGAGACATCCAGAGGAGGAAAGAAATCAGAAAGTATTCACATTTAAGAAGCTGAAATCAGAGAATTAATGACAGTTAAGTGACTGTTAATTTAGTTGATGATTAATTTAATAATTAAATGTTGTATCTGTAATGAATTGCTATTATTGCAGTTTATCTGAAGATGTTTTAACTCACATTTTTTTCTTCAGATTGCAAAACTTTTCTCTCGCTTTAAAGAAAGTAAGAAAATCCCCCTGACAAAAGATGAAAATATGAGCACCATGGAAGAAGTGGAAGAAGAGAACAGCACGAGACTTCCTCCGACAGCGAGTCACGAAGGGGTATTTATAGATAATAGTGTTAGAGTTGGTTCAGTGGATACATCAGAAAGGCTGAGGAGAGGAATGAACGATGGATGAAGACGGTGAAAAGAGGAAGAAGGAAGGATGAGGAGTGAGAGTGGATGAAAAAGAGGAGGAAGAATTGAGCAAAAACGCAGAAAAACACATGAAATGACTGAGAATGGGAGTCTATAAAGCCTCCATGGTTATCTGTATATAAATGATATCATGACGTTGGCATTTGAACGCATCACAATCGGACTTGACATGGTCTGAACTCCCACTCGTTCCAGAAACAGCAGTGGAAAGGCAAAGAGAAATGATATGACACTGACTCACAGAGTATTTTTACGTTCTTTACATAAGTTAAGACCCTGACACACATCCACAACCGTTTGTCACTTATGGCACCTCAACGTCGGCAGAGCTTTTCTGTCTCTGGACACGTTGGTCAGTGTTGTTTTCATGCAGAGATTACTTGACGCCATCCACAACAGGGAACCATCGGTGTCACAGTAAACAGATGAATTAATAAATAGCTGCTGTTCATATATTCAATTAAACTTTGTATGGTGTTTTGGTCTTCAGGAGCCGTTTTCATATTTTTATAAAAAGAGAAATGATGATGAGTAATTATTTTTTAAATACATTTTTTCCTCTCATATCTTGATTATATTACATAACTGTAACTACCAAATATAGAATAGTGATGGGAATTTGGGCTCTTCTCAGTGATCCGGTACATTTGGTTTAGTTCACCTAGAAGAGTCGACTCTTGTCTTCAACTCCTTTTCATTTGTCCACTTTTCCTCTTGGTAATTTAGTCTAATTTTGTTCTGTTTAGACTTGTGATATGTGTACACATGTATAATTTAAACTGTTTGATAAATTCGTTATACTTAAGTAAAATGACATGTTCCAATATTAAATTGCTATAGCTATTTGTCTTACTGCATTTACATACTTAATGGTCTGAATCCACCCAATGAATTTGCCCACTTGTTAAACTACTGTCACACAGACAGACATAAATGTATTAAAACACATCCTTCTTTTCATTCTTTCCTTCTTTACTCCTCTGGCCTTTCTGCTTTTTTTGCTCCTCTGCAGTGTTTTACATACAGCTGTGAGTAAACCGCTTAGCCCTGATCTTCCTCTGCTTGGTGGGATGATCATTCTGTCTGTAAAAGTTAGTCAGCAGCTCGTTAACGGGAGTCGGTGCACATTGTTCACTTTGAAGTGCCGGCTCTATGTATGGCTCATTCACGAACAACACATCACTAATACCGAAAGTGAAACTTAACAGACTTGCAATGTTCGACTCTGCTTCTGTGCAGTGCAGCAGAACCCATTCTACAACAGTGTTGCCGCCACACCTTGAGTGTTTAGCCCCTTTCAAACATGCTACGGACACCGGACATTCTCCGGACTTCATCTGTTTGACCAGTCTGAACACAACCATCCGGCTCATGTGCGGTTAACTTTGCACAGATAATAACCGGCTGACCCCTAGTATTGAGTCCAGACATTAACCAGTGAGGTGTTGTTGTTCAGAATGTCAGGTCAAGATCCGGACACGCACTGTCTGAAGGGTTGAGGGGAGGGACCGGAGGGAAAGCTGTGAGTGCGGTTTCCAACCCCCAGACAATCCATCTGGAGAATGTCCCTCGTATCTGAATGTATCAAAATGGACATAATCTGGAGCAGAATAGTACGTTTAAACAGACGACTCCAGTTAAAGAACGGGTGGAATTGTCCGGAGAGCATGTTTGAAAGGGGCTTTTACGTTCTTCACATAAGCTGTGTGTATTTGTTTGGTACACATCTGTATTGAACCGAAGGCCCTGTACCGAAACAGTTCAGCACAAACGAGTGCACCATTAAGCCCTAACACAAAGAGATTTATTATGTTAAATTAGTATTTTAATTCAACAGTTATAGTTAAACCCCTAACCAAATAGATTTATTATGTTTAATTAGTATTTTAATTCAACAGTTATAGTTTCTAATTAAGTGGAAGAGTTCACCCATAAAATAATAAAATAAGTGTTATTATTATACCGTCTACGTACAGACTAAAACTGTGCTGAGGCAGTAATAAAGGAATCATTTGTCATTTCTCCTCGAGTTCCAAGGGGAAAAAATGAGGTTAAATATCTTGTAGAGCTTTGCTACAGGAGCAAAAATAGGAGTATTTTTATAGTCCAGACCCAGGGCGGTTATGATCACACACAAACACGCTGTTTATGAACCCATTCACCTCTGTGTGTTGACCAAACAGCGCCAGTCCACCAGGGTTCACCTCTGAATAAAAACACACACATTCATTTCCCTGCAGACGTGTACGATCCAACAAACTGTCGATGTAATGGTGTCATGATGTAATGCAGTATCCCAGTATCTCTCCATGGATGCAGGGTGTGAATGCAATACTTCAGCCCTGAAACATGTACACACACACACACACACGCTGCTGGTTCATCACACTTTGCAGGATTCGGCTGTGACACCAAACCCTTCCAAATCCTCTGCCTGAACCCACTTTCACCCCTTTGTGCATCTCAGTGTGTCATGTGCTCTCACTTGAGTGTTTGCTTGCGGTTGTGTAAACACCAGGCAGAGTGTAAAGGTGTAGATTAAGAGTTGTGTGCTGGAGGTTGCGAGTTGCTGAAAGGTGTGGTGAGCCCAAATGAGTGGGTGGTTCTTGTACCATATGGTCTCTGGGCTCCAAACACACACATGATGTCAGCTCTCAAGAAGCTGGGATTTGGCCTCGGCCGTATCTTTACCATCAGTCCTCCTTCATAGTTTCATGTTCACTTTGCCTTAAGGATTAGTCACAGTTTTGGGAAAACATTGAATCAAACTTTTTAAACAGGGTTTCTGTCAGGGCTTTTCCTGCAGAGGGAATTAAAGGGCGGCCACCTTCAGATCTTCACTGAAAGCGCAATTTTCTAACAAGCAACCCACTCAATTCTTGACTTTCACAACTGTAATTGTGGCTGATGTGAGGGGTTGTTAAAATGAGAATTACGCTGTTGGGGGCCGACTGCAAGGATACATCCCTGAACCCCCCCCAATCATCTGCTATATATAAAATCTATCCACGATAATTGTTAGACAATCGATATGTACTCAGTTTGAGATATATTGATGTGATAGTGGCAGAATAATGGTCAAAGAACCAATTTTTCCCACAAAATTCCACCTAGTGACTAAAAATGACGCTGTATGAACTCTGGATGGTAGCCAGAAAATGGACATTTGTTAGACAATCCATATGGACCAATTTTTATCTCAATCAACCTATTATTGCACGATTTATGTAAAAAAAAACAAAAAGATTTTCAACAAAACCACCCCATTTGGATGACTAATGATTAGTGATATAAACAATTAACCAACTATCAATTAATTGTCAATAAGAATTTACTTGATTAAATTAGAATGATTGTCAATTAATTGCTGTGTTGCAACGCCATGGCCGGGATAAGCCGGTCATCAAACTAGATGTTGGCGTTGATGGGTTAGAATGGCTTTAGGGGGAGGAGCCAAATACAGACCAGCTTGTCTGGGGGGCCTAGTGGATACAGGGTGGAAGTTGTGGAAATTTGGTGTCAGGTTCGCTGTGTAACAGAGGCAAAGAAGCAGTAGTTGGATGTCCAAAGTTTAAGTTTCACTTTCAGTTTCCGCCTGTTGAGGCAGTTACGACGCATATACCTCCCGCCCCCAGACTCCTCTCTCCCTACCCCAAGTACATGAACAGGGATACAGGGATACTAAAGTGAGTTAACCGTTGACCTTTAACCTTTTAAATACATATGCCCAGTAGCTCACTGCTTCTAATGTCTGCTACATGTTAATTCTAAATGCTAATGCTACACACTGTGTATGTGTGTGTGTGTGTGTGTGTGTATCAGGGTAAAATGTCTACACCAAATTTCCCTACCAGGACAAATTAATTGAGCTACTGTTGATTTACTGCTAACTGGTATTATTCAACGCCAATGAAGTATGTAAACCCATTTGTATATGGCATTACAATGACAGTTTGACCAGAGGAGGAGGTGCTGCTGGTACAAGAAACAGCTTCATCTCCACTTGTGTTAATTTACTGCAATTTCATTTATACATTATTAGAGCAGATCAACTACAAATTTTCATCTGCATTGTTTTTAATCTTGACATGATCACTGGATAGACCCACTGAGACAACGTCACCAAATCACCAGGAGGTTTTTGGACCTTTCACACCAGAAAACTTAATAAAAATACAATAAATCTTAAACTGAAAAACATTCACATTTCCAGTATTTGTTCTGCTTGTTTAGCAGATCCAGACAGCGCAGCCTATAAACCACATAAAATAACTGTTATTTCTGCGTCTTCTCGATGCAGATTTTATTAAATCTCCCTGTGTGGCAGGTTGTTTGTGTTCAAGGGTTTTCTGAGAAGTTGCAGAAAAACGGCAGCGTCGTGCAGGTTGAGTGAAGTCCAACAAGAAGGTAAAAGCTTCTGCAGCAAATACACTCAGACAAATCAGCGCTGACAGGAAACAAATTCAATTACCCCGATGCTCTCCGTGAATGGAGTTCCACCTGAAGAGCTGCTCTCCTTCCACTATGGAGTTTCCTGATCAGGTGACATAAGGACTTAATGAGACCGAAGTTAAATAGTCCACTACAAGATTTAATTCAGTCCATTGTTACAGTGGTTAGGCCATAACTATGATCCAAGATTAGTTAGAAGCACAATGTTTAGTACATGTTTTTTATTAAATCAAAGTATTTAGAAAATGCTAACATATTAATTGTTGTACTTGGTAGTTTATAGACACAAATATCCAACTTGTATGTTAACAAATAAGAACTCAAGATTGTATTGATTCAATGATATCAATCAGCAAGTTTTTCTTTCAACACCTTGTGTCTTTTAATCTTTTTTTAGCAATATATCTTCTTTTTACATCTTACTATGTCTGTTGCTCATTTGCCTTGCATCATTTTAGTTGGTTTTCATCTTATAGCATTTTTGCAACTTTGTCATTTTGTTTTGTGACGTTTCCTTGAGGTTTTTTTTTTTTGCACTGTTTTTGCTTTGTTGTGCATTTGTGATTTAGTCAGTTACTACAATGCACAAACCTTATACAATGCAAGTCACAACAACATTACCAGCAAAACTTCAGAAGTGTTTCACTGCACGTGAAGGTTACAACTTGAGGGGATGTGGTAACTTTAAGGTCAGGGCGGTGAGAACCATCAGGAAAAGCTTTAGTGTATCTGTGTGTGGGGTCGACTGTGGAACAGTTTGTGGGTTCAACTAAAGCAATGCTCCCACAATACACAGCAGTTTAAATCCAAATATAAAGAAATAGTCTCAAAACAATATAGAAGGGCTACAAAGGTCATGTGGTGTACTTTATTTTTTAAATTATGTGTTTTGTTTCATTTCTTGTTTTTTTCTCTCTTATTTTTTACTATATTCATTGACATTATTTACTATGATGTTTATCGTTTTTTTGTTCTTTTAGTCAGAATTCAGTCTGTTTTGTGAAGGATTTCTTGAATGATTTAAGGGATCTGACATGGAAATTTAGGGTAGGTAGAATAATGGGGTAAGGGGCTGGAGTATATAAGTTAAACTTCATCCCACTCCCTTTCAAATGTTTTCTATTCTTTTAATATAAATCTTTTTGTTGTTTTGTTTTAATGTTATATTCAAAATAAATAAACCAACCATTTTAGGTTGCCTTTGCCGTGTTCTACTTTTTGTATAGTTTTCATCTTGTCACATTGTTGCTCACTGCATTTTTCATGTAATTTTTACTATTGTTGTGATTGTATCTGTTTTTGTCTCGTAGCATCTTTCATGCTGTTTTCATGTTGTATTTTTCATGTGTTGTTTTGTTTGATTTTTTCACATTTTCAACCTGTTGCATCTTCAACAAATCTTCAAAATCACAAATAATAATCATCTGTCTTCTTCAGTTTTCTCCCTGGTCTTAGGTCAGCCTTTAAATCACTGATTTTACATTTATTATAATATTAATTCTAAATGCTATGCTATGCTATGAACATTTTTGGTGGTATCATCCAGCCCGTTCACATCAGTCCAGATTCCGGGTTTGGTCTGGATTCAACCACTCAGCCTGTTTCATGGACAGGGAAACAGAGTGCATGTAGTTTAGAGCTGTCGGAGTTCGTCTAGACGACAAGCTCAGCAGCTCAGCAGCCTCCCAGGCAGACAGACGATCCATTATTCAGCTGCTGGCAGGCTTCTGGCTGCTCCACAGCCAATATTACTATTTATGTTGGTACTGTGTGTCAGTAAGGGTCTGAACTGCACTGGAAATATCCATCTTAATGAGCAATTTACTTTATTATTGATTGTAGGACTGTTTGCACTTGGTATCTGCCACTGCATTCCTTGGATACTTTGAAACCGAGGTAGGACCGTGTACCCACCTCTTCCATCTGCTTCTGGGATTTCTTAAGGCCCTTCAAGACTCAGCTCTTCTCAACAATAGTCAGATAAAACACCGGCAGCACTGCTGACACCGCATCGATCCACTTTATCTCACTCTGCTTCATGAACGAGACCCTTAGGTACCAGAGCTCCTTTACTTGAACAGTAGTCGTTGTAAACTCCAACCAGTCAGCCCTCCTCCAGAACAGAAACACCGCCTCAGAGACATGTATGCGCTTTTTATATGGCTTTACAAGAGGACTCATTAATCAAAAAGAACTGCATCATCTGCAAAGAGAGGAAGCAGTGAACGCCCAATTCGACCCAACGTTCATTTAGTGACAGCGTTGGCGTCACATGAGCCACACTATTTTGGGTCAAATTTAAGTGCCTTACTCCTAAAAGCCCCCCCACACCACTGATACTGGCCTGCTGTTACCTGATTCAGGAAGTTAGATTTTCTGCCAGCATGCATCAGATCAAATGTTTTCTCTTTTACCATTAAATTAGCTCAATTACATGTTGAAGTTTCCCATGTGTGCATTTATCTCAACAATCAGTTTTATGAAATTCACAGAAAGAATGTAGTCAAGAAAAAAATTATGAGACCACCCAATGTTTTCTTCAGTTTCTTGTTCATTTTAATGCCTGGTACAACTATAGGTGCATTTCTTTGGACACACACAGTGGTAACAACAAAAATAGTTTATAGTAGTTTAATTTCAGAGCTGATATCTATCCATTTTTCATAGTTTTCTTGATAATAACTAAAATCACATCAGTTCTTGCATCAATATCTATGGCATTGTACTGACAAAGTGTTGTAGACACTATTGTTTTCTGTCTGAAGACATGTTTTCTTTTCTGTCTGTTTTAGTCACATGATACACACAGGAGTTAGGACTTGATTGCATAACCATTATTTTTG
>JAPTGZ010000006.1:40845677-40857798 GCA_029814645.1 Fowleria isostigma | reverse complement strand
ACCGATAAAAAATTACTTGCACAGGGCCGAATTTACTTGCACCCACTTGCTCAGGAAGGGGTAATTCGAGCCCTGGGTACAGATACAAAACCAGGCTGTAAATCTTTTTTTTTTTTTTTTAATCAGCTATAACTTTGGACATTTTAGCATTAGGGTTGTTATGGATTGACTCACATTTGGAGCCTCACATGGTCACTGAAGGAACACCATTTGAAGCATTTGTACAATGAAACATATTCATCGCATGTGAGCCGATGTAATGAACCATGACATGGTTAAATATCAAGGGTGGGTCTCAAGTAGCGCTGCAACTAACAATCATCATCATCATCATCATCATTCACCACCACCAACTGTCAACTTTCATGGAGGATGAAAGAAAACAGCGAACATTCAATATTAAGACGCTGCAATTACAGAATATGGTTTTACGAAAGTACCCAAGTAGTTTTGATTCATTTTACTGAAACTAATCTGTGAATCAGTGAATGGTTTCATCCCTGCCAGTATGTGACTCAGCTACAAAAAAAACCAAAAAGCTATGTCCACATAAAAGAGCAGTCTGTGCAAAAACATTATCAGAGTCTAATCCCATAGTTTAATACTTTAAACACTATATTGCTGAAGTAAGAGATGAGAGCGCATAAGGCAAAGGAAGACTTGAATGTAAAGAGGTAGAATAAGGAAACTCAAAGCAAACTCTACAGAAACTCACTCCTTTTGATAAAACAAACACAAAGTCAAGTCAGTGTCTGTGAAATATATCTTGAAGCCATTGTGGAAGCTCAAATCAAGTCTTATGACATGATCACAAGGCCAAGGCTGAAACATTATGGAAGTTTTCTGTGTGGTTTCTGTTAGCGTGTGCGACTCACGTTGTGGGTCAGGAGGTCTAATTCACTCACAGCCCAAACAAACAATCTGTCGGATTCAGGCGTAAAAAATAACCCCACTGACAGGTGAGTCTGAGTTTGAAGAGCATCAGCAAACATACACTCATGTCATAATAACACGTATCAACTCCACTGTCCGGAAGGAGGTAAAGCCCAAAACCAGCAGAGCCAAATGGTCCTGAATGCATCGTCTGCACCAGGCTATGGAGGTGTAAAAGAGACAAATGGAACCATCTAGAAGGACATGAGTCTGGGTAGATCATCTCAACACCTCAAATTTAAAATAGAAAAATTAAGCTTTAACAGTGACTACAGCTGCACAATATATCATTTGAGCATCGTCACTGCAATGTACGTGTGCGCAATAGTCACATCGCAGGTCCTGCAATGTAGGAGGGAAATGAACTGAACATGTTCTCATCTCTTCAAAGGTAACTGACACACAGTTGCTGGTAACAACATTGAAAAATGAACAATGAGCAAGAGAAAATCACCAAAAGTGAAGAAGTAAATAACAGAAAATGAAGAAAATCACTGAAAACAAGCAAGAAAAACACAGAAAATGAAGAAGTAAATCACCAAAAGCAAAGAAAATCACCAAAAATGAAGAAGAAAATCACTAAAAATGAGGAGGAAACTCACCAAAAACGAAGAAGAAAATTGCAATATATATCACAAGGTTAAAAAAAATTGCAATGTCAGTTTTTTCCAATATCATGCAGCCGTAGCAGTGACAGAACTTTGACATCCAGGCTAAAGCTTTATAAGCCTTTTTGGGCATCATGTAAGATAAATGCAGGTAAAATCTAGATAAATTACTTTTCATTTGTGAAAAAAAAAGATGCAGCAGGTAAAAAGCATAGTTCAGCAAGTGTTGCTGTTTAAGAAGTTTGAATATTTTTTAAATTTTAATATATGTATGATTTTTTTTTAAAAATGTAATTAAATTACAGATTTTTAAGAATACACCAAATGTAAAATCCTTTGCCAATGTCAATGTTATGTTTCTGTTTCTATACTTTGTTTTTGGTTGTTATTTATCTCCCCTGAACAAAAAAATCTTATAAATTATTATGAATATGAAATAGCTTGTATTTAAAGTCTTTCAACCCTTCATCACATTATCTTTTAATGAGACAGATCTATGAAAACCCTTTTATATAATGCAATTGATGAATATCTGATTCTGCCATTGATGAAAAAAAACATCCGATATAATAATGATATGGTCAAATATATATAATGATATTGGCAAATATCAGTCAATATTGATATCCTAATATTTAGTTTTATTAAAAAACATACAATGCTCCTAAAAATATACTAGAACTCAGACATTCTCTGGATTCTCTGAAACCAAGAGAAAATCCTGATGTTTAATGAACAATCTGTCCACTGTCATACAGCTGTTTTAATGCAGAATTATCAATAGAAACAGATTGATTAATCTGTGTGGACAATGAATCGATGTTAATAGGACATTTCACTCTCAGCATCAGCACAATTTGGTTCTTGGACGGTGGCCGATTGGTCAGTCTGCTGAAGTGGAATTAATGAGAGGGAAAATAACAGTCAACTCAAAAAGTGAAAAAAGAAAGATGCAAGATTTTTTATGGTTAGTTTGATGTTCACGTCTATGTTTATTGATTAACAGCTCTGTTTGATATCTATTGTCCCAGACTTATTGATTTAAGTAGTTATTAAGTGACTTACATGTTAACTTCGACTGTTTTCCAGCAAGTTTTGAAGTAGGTCTGCATGATATTGGAAAAAACTGACATTGCAATTTTTTTCAACTCTGCGATATATATATTGCAATATAAAAAAATACTCAGGAGGATATAATAGCTGCTGATGTAAATTGTCAAACAAATTAGTTAGCGTTAACTTTCGTGTCAACACTGGCAAGACACTCGTGAGTAGGGGTGAGTATTGGCAAGAACCTCACGATACGATACACATCATGATACTTGGATCATGATACGATAGCACCATGATATATCATGATATCACGATATTGTGATATATTGCAGTATTCTACAGTTAACTAAGAAAAAAACAGAAATGATGAAAATGTAAATCACACAATACTTCACAAAATTGAAAGAACAAATTAAGTCAAAACTATTTGATTAAAAACAACTTTTCCATTTTATTGCTTTACAAATAGTCAAATGCAGTGTTACATACAATACATACACTTAACATAAAGTGTTAAAATAAAGTCTTAAAGTGCATTAAAATATTAAGTGCATTAAACATAAAATGCATCAAGTTTGTCATTGACACTACTGTGAATTAAACTAATGTTGCAAAGAAATTAATATTTTTGTTTTTCCAAAACAATCCCAATTAAGGATTGAAATATTGATATTATATTGGAGGTCAAATTATCACAATATACTGCTGTATCGATATTTTTTACACCTCTAGTGACATAGAACACGTGTTTCAGTTTCATCCTTATTGTAGCCCAAATAATTCCAGATAACTGACATTGTGTTTCTTTTTGATACCAAGTTTTTTCATTTTCTGTGATTTTTTTTCCCCGCATTTGTTGCTCATTTTTCAATGTTGTTCCCAGTGACTCACCCCAAACTTATTAAAAACTATTGTGATTGGTGGATCACTGCGTGCAGTATGTGCCGGGTACCACTGAAATTAGATGAGAACACACCGAGTTCATTTAACTCCTACATTGCAGGATCTGCGATGTGACTATTGTGATCACATATAATGCGATGACGACGCTCAAACGATATATTGTGCAGCTCTGTTTTGAAATCACAGGTATTTCAGATATTGACCGTGTTTTTCAGTGACTAATATCTGGAGTGATGTGAGTTATCAGCTCTGAACATTCATCATAATCAAATCCACTGTCAGCTCATGTGTCTGTCGGTTTGTGCATTTAAAATAAACTCAGTGGATTCTCTGGGGAGATAGAAAAAGTTGGGGATAGAATGATGATAAATGAGTCAGATTCAACAAAGAGACGGTGACTGAATGTAGTTAAATGTGTGTCTACATGAGCGAGTCTGAAACATTCACTGAATTAATACAAGAAAGAAACAGAAAGTCCAGACTGGATGGAGAGGACACTGAAACACCTGCACAAACTAATTCAACCTCCCAGTTTTGGATGAAATACATGAAACTCAACTTCAAAGACCACGACTACGTATTAAACTAGATGCTATAGTCTGAAACTGGGAAAGAAATGAGTAAGGTTGGTCTATTTTAGGGCTGTGCGATATTGAACAAAACTGACATTACAATTTTTTTTTTTTTTAATTTAACCCTGCGATTACCCCCCCACACACACACACATACAATTTCGGTGATTTTCTTCTTCATTTTTGGTGATTTTCTTATTTGTTTTTGGGGGATTAACTTCATTTTTGGTCATTTACTTCTTTGTTTTCAGTCATTTTCTTTGTTTTTGTTCATTTTCTTCTTTGTTTTAGACGATTTTCTTCTTCGTTCTCAGTGATTTTCTTCTCTATTTTCAGTGATTTCTCTCTTGTTCATTGCTCATTTTTCAATGTTGTTACCAGCGACTCACTCCATGGGCAGGGGGCGTGGTCTGCTTCAGTAAACTGGACTATTGTGATTGGTGAATGGCTGTTCTCAGTGTGTGTCAGGTACCTTTGAAATTAGATGAAAACAAGTTGAGTTCATTTGACTCTTACTTTGCAGGACCTGTGATGTGACTATTGCGTTCATGTACATTGCGATGACGATGCTCAAACGATATATTGTGCAGCTCTAGTCTATTTCAGTCTTTCTCAAGTGGGGTACTTGGAAGAAGCCCAGGGGGTACTTGAATTAAAAAACAACAACAAAAAAAAAAAAAATTAAATAGGTCATCCGGTACCAAAAACAAAATAAATAATGAGAATTAATGTTGTTATAAAACAATAAAAATACATTCATATACTAAAATTAACACCACTAACATTATTTCATTTCAATATTTTTTAAAAACTCAGACCCCTATTATAAGCTTTGGTAACATTTTAAGACAATTTCCATTTTATTTTATTCAATTTGAGTTTACTAAAGTAAATTATTTGTATTATTATTATTGTTTATGAATGACCAATTTCTTTATTTTCTTATCAATGAAAGAGGGCATTTTTCAGTTTATATTTTGCACAAAAAAATCTACTTACAAAAGATTTGTTACGTTTTTAAATATTACAGCTAAATATATGTTGTTTGTTTACAAAGTTTTGAAAATACAAACAGACAAATTTGGCACAGAAACAAATTTTGCCAATTTTTTTTCCAATCAAAAATGCTGAAGAGAGAGTTAGAAGAACTTGGATTAAAAAAAGTATATTTCAGGGGGTACTCCACTGTAAAAAGTTTGAGAACCACTGGTTAATTTCATTGAGGTAATGATGAATCTAACTTTAAGGGACAGGAGCTTGATAACAATTAGTAGTCGTTTTACTTAAATGGACTTCTTAAAGCCCTTAACCCATAAAGACCCAGCACTACATTTGTGTCAGTTCCCAAATGAAATGTTTTCAATATTTAACCTTTTTTATCCCATAAAGACCAAACATTCACCATCTACCAACATCATAAACTGATTTAAACTGTTTGATTCCTGCTGATCCACTAATACATGCGAATAATTGGTGTAAAATCCAGTTATTCATCTTTTCATGGTCATCAGATATGACCCGTTTGGATGTTCAGAGGCTCTGTAGTTACCATAGAAACACTGTCAACTTCTACGACATTGATTCACCTGCTAAAACCAATGGAGTTGGATCAATGACAATGGATGGACACACTGGTTTTAATGATAGATTTTGCTGAAAAAGAAACTTTTTCTTCCATTTTCTCTGTTTTTAATTTAATAATCATCTATTTTACTCAAAATTTTTATGAACAGAAATTAAATGCTGGAAAATACCTGATTTTTACTGATAAAAATACAAAATACACAAGATAATATTACAATAATGGTGATAAACCACTTAACACTTGTTAAATATAGAGAAAAATTTATTTGGGAAGTGTCACAAATGTCCCACTAGGTCCTTTTGGGTTAAACAAATCCTAATATCCATGTAACAGTGGTATATATAAATGTACATTAATTTTCTTTTGCACATTTTCTTAGAATTCAGTTGAATTTCCCATAAATTGGTTTACAACTCGAAAGCAAAGTCCATGATATTAAGTCTTAAAAGCGGCGTATTGTGTTGACAATCCACCAACACTTCTAATCAGCTTTGCACACTGACAGCTTCTCATTATCCAGGAAACTGGTCATTCAGATGAGGAGAAAACTTTTTATAACAGGGAACAAAGGGCACGTCAGGCCAACTCAGCACAAGAAAAAGCCTGTGTGCTGTGACCGACACAAAAAAAAAAAAATACAGAGAAATGAGTTTCAGTTCTGTGTAAAGGGGTCGACACCGACAACTAACACTAATGAAAACCGTGAGCTGTCTGTTTAGAATCAGAACGCTTTACCGCATTCATGTGGTGAACCTGCCAAAGCCCAAATCTGATCACACAGGAACACCGGCTAAACTCTCCAGGATCGGGTGAAGTGCATCGATTTCTGCTGAGCCATGTGGAAACGAGAGTCTCAGAGCATTTCAGGCAGATTACTGTGCATTAAAGAAAAAAATCCTGAAATTTAACAGCAATTAAAAGCAAAACAGAAAAAAGTTTAATCTGACACTGACAATGTGAGAGGTGCATTAGTACAGAAATATGACTGGAATATTACACATTATATTTTTGCAAGGGGATGGATTTCTGGTTTCTGACAACTGTCTGTCATGCTTTTCATGTAAAATTTTGCTTCATTTTTTTTTACTGTAAACTTCTGGGGGTCAGCTTGGTATTAACTCTTTCCTTGAACGCCTGCTCGGAACAACCCATATTTATGTCACTAGGACTACCCATGGAACATTTTGGTTTTTTCCAATGTTTCTTTTTCCAGTGGCTATAATCGTCACTACTCTGGCAAACTTCAGGAAAAAACTGTGAAAATGTACTATTATTATATGTATATTTCTTTAATAAACAAATGAACAAAAAAAATTAATAAAACAAAATTAAAAATGAAAAAAAAAAATTAAAATAAATTTCAAATTACCAAAAAAAAAAAAAAAGGAAATATATACATATTTTTTTAAATTAAATAAAGAAAAAATTAAGAAAATGCATTATTTGGTTGGCCTAGTATGAGTTGTGGTCACTTGACCTATCACAGCATCTGTTACATTTGGAAAAACCCAGAACCTGTTCTAATGGTGATCAAATCACATCTTTAGTGATACAACAGAGGTGTCAAAACTCATCATTGAGGGGTGAGGGGGTGACATCAAATATCATCTTTATGGGGGAAAGACTTAAAGTTTAATAAATACTGTGATTTAGATGCAGGACAGCTATGAAAACCAAGAGAAAATCCTGACATTTAATGAATAATGAGTCCACCGTCATATGGGGCATTTCCATACAGCTGTTTTTAATGCATAATTATCAATAGACACAGACTGAGTAATCCGTGTGGACAATGAATCGATGTTAATAGGACATTTCACTCTCAGCATCAGCACAATTTGGTTCTTGGACAGTGGTCGATGGATCAGTCTTCTGAAGTGGAATTAATGAGAGGGAAAATAACAGTCAACTCAAAAAGTGAAAAAAGAAAGATGCAAGATTTTTTATGGTTAGTTTGACGTTCAAGTCCATGTTTATTGACTAACAGCTCTGAGTTTGATATTTATTGTACCAGACTTATTTATTTAGGCATTTATTACGTGACTGTTGTGTTTTCTGCTGACCCATGTGGAAACAAGAGTCTCAGAGCATTTCAGGCAGATTACTGTGCATTAAAGGAAAAATCCTGAAAGTTTACAGCAAGTTCATAGCACAGGAGAATTTATTTTTCTTTTTTTTGTGTTTGTTCATTTTGGAAAATATCTCCTATATGTATTGATGTACAAAACTAAATACAGTGTTCAAAAAAGCACAGAAGCAAAACTTCAATCTTCCACCGTCAATGTGAGAAGTGCCTTAGTACCTCTGCAGATAAATGACTGGAATATTACACATTATTTAGGACAGTCTTTCTCAAATGGGGGTACTTGGAAGAAGCCCAGGGGGTACTTGAAATTTTTGTGGAAAAGTACATTAAATAAGTCCTCATGTTCCAAATACAAACTAAATAATAAGAAATAATGCTACATTATAAAACACAATACTTTCATATATAAAAAAATTGACAATTATGACTTTATTTCATTTCATTATTTTTATTTATTTTTATATATTATTATTGTCTGTCATTTTATTTCAGCTTTGGTAACATGCTTGTAAATGTTATTTTTACCAGCCATTTATTGTCGAGTGTGTCTGTTCTGTGTATTTTAATTGTGTATTCCTGTAACTCTGGGTTGTATTTGCTGCTGCCCATCTTAACCAGGGCTCCCTTGTAAAAGAGGTTCTTAATTTCAATGGGATATTTCCTGGTTAAATAAAAATTTATTTAAAAAAAAAAAAAGCATATTAAGAACATTTCTATTTAATATTGTTGATGAAAGGTTCATTTATTCATTAATGACCAAGTAATACTTATTAAAATAGATTTTATATGTATTTTGCACATAGATTGGCTTAAAAAGATTATTAAAGTTAAATATAAGATGTTTGTGTACTAAAATAAAAACAGATACCTTTGGCATACAAAGTAATTTTGCCATTTTTTTTTTTTTTTTAATTTTTTGTCAAAAATGCTGAAGCGAGAGTTGGAGGCACTTGGAAAAAAAAGACTATATATATCAGAGGGTACTCCACTGTAAAAAGTTTGAGAGCCACTGATTTATGAGAGAGGCTGGATTTCTGGTTTCTGACAACTGTCTGCCTTGCCTTTTATATCAAATTTTGCTTTTTTTTTCTGTAAACTCCTGGAAAAGAGTTTAATATTAATGTTGAATAAGTGCAGTGATTTAGATGCAGGGCATCTACAGTATTACACAGGCATGGACGTTCTGATGAATCATGACAGAGGTATTTCTGAGGTAGCTTTATGAGAATGGAGTGAGAATTAGACGTACTTTCCCTTTAGTCATTCATTCATTCATTCATTCATTCTCAGTCTTGTATTTCATCTCATCCATACTCCGGCCTGTGTTGTTATCAGTTCAACAGTCAAACTCCCCTGATATCTCCACCAACTGGGAGGAAACCTGTGCAATAAAACCCATTACACCATTAACCTCCTCCTGTAATAAATAAGCAAAGGCTGCATTAAAGTCCGCTGTATACGAAGTGATGGGCCTGTGAGGTCTGGAGCCTTGATATGTGGATGTATTTAGAGGAAAGGTGGATAATAGTATGCTATCCAGACTACAGCATCCATTAAAGCCCACTCCATTCACAGGAGAATGAGCTCCTGGTCCACGCCGCACCATGCCTGCCTGCCTGAGCCGGAGATGAGAGGGGGAATGTGGGCTCGGGGAATCAAGTCGGAGCGCTCACTCACCACTTGTCCAGTTGAAAATATTCCCCTTGAGTGTTGAGTGGTAATTTCCGACACCGGGACACGCCGTCTCATGTATTCGGTGAACTCTCCTGTCCTCCGGGCACAGCTCCGCTTGGCTCTGTCGCCCTCCTGCTTGGTTTTTTAACAGTAAACTTGCCGATCCCAGGCTATTGTTAGCTAAGCGCACAGAATCCTGCTGCACGCAAACGCCCGCCCACTAACACGCCGCTCCACGCAGGCTATTGGTCAAGGTCCCGCCCTGCTCGATGCTCATTGGCTAGCAAAGACGTTGGCACAAAGTTTGGGGCGGGTTCACAGCCTCGCCGGGTGAGAAAGCACGACGGTGCTTTCACTAAACCTAGGAAAAGTTCATTCTCACTACATAATATGAAGCCTACACTACGGTACTGTTATTTCTACGTTGCATTCAGGTGCTACACAATGACTAAAAATAAAACAGGATTTGTTAAATGTCGCGAGAAAATAGAAATAATTTCAATTTATTTTAGTTCAATTTTATTCCGGACTCAAGGTCCATAGCCTGTAATAACTGATTTTAACCAAAAAATATAATTCTAATTCTACTGTTATGTTAAAAAAATGTATAAATAAACAAGAATAACAACAGATGTAAAAAGTATGTTAAAATAGCAAACTTGTAATGATAGGAAAATGAAGTTTACAGTAAACTCTGTATGTTTTTTATTGTTTATGTTTTATGACATAAAGTTTTGCGGTAAACATAAGAATTGTGTATGATCACAGTGTTATTGCTATTTTCCTTTCTATTTCTTACTGGGGCATGTTCAAACATGTTTGGTTTCTTATATGTGTAAGTACGATAAACTAAAGCTCCATCCTACACCTTATGTTTTTTGTTCTTCTGTATGCTATCTGCATTACTAAAGCATTACTACTACACATACTGTATTGCTACTACTACTACTACTAAAAATAATAATAATAACAATAACAGTAATAACAATATCAATAACAATAATAACAATAATCGTGGGGACTGAGAGGGTAATGCATTGTACTATTTTTTCCTACATTTTACATAATCTGCAATAGTCAGAGTCAATTGACAATAAACATCCCAGATTCTTTCAGTAAATATTTAAACAAAGGATTTTTTTTTTTTTTTCATTTTTCCTTCTCCCGTCCATTTACCACTAATAACAGAAAAAGAATGACAATTAACTCAAAAAAACAATTTAACAATTCTTCTTATAGAGTTTAACGGTCTGAGAACAATTCTAAATCTCCAAATTATTGGTCTGGAACTAAAAGGCTGCAAATTGTGTATTTCAGAAATCAATAAGCAATTAAGGTTTGCTTACCACACTTCTAACCTCTGCATAATTTTCATCAATATTAAGACGTAATGAAATATATAAATCGCATACTAAGGGGACGTTGACATCTAGTGGTGAATGTAGAGAACAACACTGACGCCTCAGCCAAGGTTTCACACCCAGTCAGGCCTGTACAGAATCATCGTCCTCATATCATGTCTCAGTCTGGAAGCAAAGGAGGATAAAACACAGACAGTGTTCTGGCAAGGACATTAAAGAGTCAGCCTCAGTAAGCTGACTGACCTTAACCCTAAATGTTTTGTTGTTGCTGTTGGAAGAAAACTGAATGCAACCACTTGGCCATCTTTCTAATATAGTAACCAATTAATGTGGGAGTTGTTAATTACAAAAAGTATCACTTTTAACAACTATATTTATAATCATCCATACATTCTGTAAGGGTGATTTATTTTTGGTATATATGTGACAAATGTTTGACTCTGTAAACAGTTTCACATTTTGGAATTAAAACACTCAGACGTTGTTCAGTGTTTGTAATTTTTATCATTCCCAGTATCAAGTTAACTGGACACATTATTGTGTCTTTTAGCTATACTTTTATCATTTTTTATTGCTTCTGTTCTTGAGGCAACTTTCTTGAAATAATCGATGCAAATTAATTTTTTTAAAGATACATGTGATTAATAGTGGGAAACTAGAAGAAGAAGATAATAGAACAGGTTTTGTTAACATCAAATTATCCATCTTTAGTATAAAAGACCCTTTATATGAACTTCTGCAGTATCCACAAGTGGTTCGCAAGGACAGATTAGGTTATTATCAACCCCTTATGACGTTCACATGAACGGACGCACATTCACAGATTCACACGGTGTTTCTAAGGTGGATGTAGGTGTTCATATAAGCAATAGTTCTTAATGATAAAGAGAACCACACCTAACCAGGAAGTAACAGTAACATCTCTGCATGCAAAGTCATGATCTGCGTTGAATTTTTTTTATTTTTAGCTAAACCTATAACTCTGACATTACCAGTAGTGGTCAGTGTTTGGTGTATTATAGTGTGACATTATTTGCATGAAAAAAAAAATTACTTTTCTCACCAATTTAACTCATTAATTCTTAAAAATCATTGCTGTCATGTGGCCAATTACATGGTAAGTATTGGCTAGCTGTTATCAGATTGCTAATAAATTAGCTTAACTGATCAAATGTCATATGGTGTGACTGGTTTTTAAGTCACACCTTATGACACATCTGTTACACCATATAACATTCACTTTATTTTACATGAATATTTATATTTGACGGGGCGGCACGGTGGTGTAGTGGTTAGCGCTCACGCCTCACAGCAAGAAGGTCCCGAGTTCGATCCCCGCACCATCC
>JAPTGZ010000006.1:40835430-40845577 GCA_029814645.1 Fowleria isostigma | reverse complement strand
AGTAGCTGGGATAGGCTCCATGCGACCCCCGTGACCCTAATGAGGATAAAGTGGGTTCAGAAAATGAATGAATGAATTTATATTTGACAGGTTTAAAGGCTTTTAGCTTTTTACAGTTTCTAGTTCTAAACACATGAACAACAAATATCAAATGTCATGATTATATATAAATAATTATTATAATGAATATTAATGTGTGAATTGTAGATGGTAAGTTTGACTAGTTCATTCATTCATTTTCTGAACCCGCTTTCTCCTCACTAGGGTCACGGGGGTCGCATGGAGCCATATATATATGACATATAGAGACAAACATGCACTCTCACATTCACACCTATGGACAATTTAGATTAACCAATTAAGCTATCAGTGCATGGCTTTGGATGGTGGAAGGAAACCGGAGTACCCGGAGAAAACTCACACAGACACGGGGAGAACATGCAAACTCCACACAGAAAGGTCCCACTGTTGATGGTGCTGGGATCGAACTCTGGACTTTCTTGCTGAGAGGCATAAGCGCTAACCACTACACCACCGTGCCGCAGCTTGACTAGTCTTATATCAAAATATTGATTCCATGAATGCCTGTGAATCTCTTGTTTAGAACATTAGTCTGTTTGATATAAAGGTGCTACTGTTGTTAGAACTCATTCTCACTCATCACACACTTTTCAGTCTTCACATTCATAATGGTTTTGTAAGTATTTTGATTATGTTTGTCATGCTTTAAAAAATAAAATCTATATCATAATACTGGAAGGTCTCAGAGCATCTGTGTGTGTGTGTGTGTGTGTGTGTGTGTGTGTGTGTGTGTGTGTGTGTATGTATCTGCACAGTTCTGACAACTGTAGACATTTTTACAAGGCCAATTTATTAGGTACAGTTGAGGAATAGTCCTGTCTCCACATTAAATATCTTGTTAAGCTGACAGGACCAATATGTTGAGAGATATCAGTCAGTTTGTATACAATAGCTTTACAATCATGTTGTTATGTCCATGACGGTTGACACATTCAGACTGTGTAGACCGTTTGGTGGTCTGGTTTTGGCATGTGGACCATATGTTTGCCACCTCTGTTGTAGTGTCTATGGGCAGTTCCATCCAGGGATTATACAGGGTGCGTTCTGTTCTGTGTCACATGTTAGAAATCAGGTTGAGGCAGGTCAAAACAATGACAGTTTATTTGCGGACGGGTCAAATAATCCCAGAGAAGCAAGACCCACCGGTCGAAAAAACCTAACCTATGCCACACATCACCATCATACACACCTCACAATCAGTACAGACCATAAAGTGAAAGGGATAATTAAGAGGCTTTACTGATTGTATGTCTCCCGCTGTCGTGCAGCTCATTTTCCTTTTCCCTACCTCTGTAATTTGAGGGGGTCGGACGCTGGTTTCAGGGGGCAACATCCCCTCTTCCCAACACAGAGATGCCTCTAGTATATCGAATACAGAAGGTTTTGTTTGTTTTCACTTTGTGTTACTGAGGTACGTTGTTGCCAAGAGACAACTTAGTCCAGAAACTACCATAGACTAATCCAGATAATTAGTAATGAAATAAGAGGCAGATACTGATAAACTAAAGGTGATTACTTACAGTGTATCATACATATGCACCGATAACTAAGAGAAGAAAGGAAGACAACTAGTCTTTCTAACACACAACATTAAGTGGTTTGTATTGAACCATTAATGTTCTGTGAATGCTGTTATTATTCTATATTTTAAATGTATGTGTAACCTTTTTCTTCAGTTGTTTTGTTTATATGTTAATTACATATAAAACACTTTTTTTCATTGACATAATGTGGTGTGGTGCAGTTAATCATATGGTGTGACACAGGTTATTTGGTGGTCATAACTGTGACAAAAAAACAGTTTTGTTAGTATTAATTAATGAAAATATCAATAGAACACAAAGAAATCAGTATCAGCCAGAGTCTCAAGAGATTTCTTACAGTTGTTACAAGGTTTAAGAGAATCTAAAATATATTGAAAGATTGAGCAGTGATGTCTTCATTTGCATGATGATTTAGAAGAATGAACTGAAATATACCACATTTTTACAAGGACATATTGAATATTCAAAGCAGACATGATTAAAATGTTTGATGAGGTGAATTAAAAAAAAAATAAGCACCCCATTTTTATTTTATATGAAATAGCTTTCATGTCACACCATATGACATTATAAGGCACTAATACAGCAAATTGATTAAAAAAAAAAATGCATATTACAACACAAAATCTACAAGAACACGTTTGGAAAGTTAAGATTCAGAATAACACACAAAATAAAGCTCCAGGGATAATATTTGAAGTAAAAAAAAACCCAAAACGTTTTTTTCCGACTTATCTATCAACCACTCATTTCTGTGGGCACTTATTTATTTATTCAAGCATTTATTTGTATTTATTGATATGAAAAGTCACACAGGCATCATGGTACCACTGTTTTCATAAAATCTGCTTCAAATGTATCTACTCAATTGATCATTTATTACTGCATTTGTCAATTTACTGCTCAGTTTAATCAGTCTAAACTACTTCATTAGTTAATTTCTGTTCTGTTACTTCGGAGCAGACATAACTCTTTTTTATTTAACATCAATGAATTCGTTTTATTTTGATAATTTATTTTTTTTTTGTGACTCTTTGGTTACGTCCTTGCATCAGTATCAGTAATTGGGCGGGGCGGGGCCTCGTCTGTGGGCGGGGCTGTGTGTGTTGTTGGTGCTGGACGTTAAGGCTCGGGTTCGCCTCAGACCGGATTAGTACCTGTATCGTTAACTCCGTTAGGGATCCTTCGCTTGATTACCTGTCTTCTCTACAGTCAACATGGGAAGCTGTCTAACCGTTGGACCGAACGAAGCCCTTGTGGTTTCCGGTAGGTGCTCGTCTTCTGATTTTTTTTAACGAAACCAGCTAAGCTAAGCTAGCCGTATTTCTAGAGGAGCTAACTTTAATGGTTGCTAGCGTTAGCCAGAGATAACCTCAAACCAAATCATGGTTATCTTGTGCTTGACTTAAAGGAGATAACTCATCATTGTCACCTAATAAAGTAGCTGCGTTAGGCACTATACAAGTGTTAAAATGGTTAAAATGACGGCTTGTGGAACCATCGTTAGCTGTATGTCAGTGACGGTAGCGTTGACTCGAAGTGGGTCATGTGACTGACCAGCCTCTATTGAGTAACAGACATGGTGAGACAAACCATCACATGGCATTAGTTTTGAATGAATTAATGTAGATACGGGTTTGGTTTCCAGTAAAGTTCCGTATATTAAACCCATCCCTGCTGTTATCTGACTTAGTTCCGAAGAAACAGAAGAACAGTGTAGAATTTCCATTGGGGTCTTTTTCTCATGGAAACGTGTGTTGACAGTGTCACTAACCGTGTTTCTTTGAACTTTTTTTTTTTTTTTAATATTGTAATTATACAGTTATGAAATAATGGAAATCATTGATTTCAGCAAAAATAATGTATAATGCAACATTAGATGTTGTCATACTAACTACTGTCACCGAATGTGTGGAAAACACTGCATGTGTAAATACTAATTCGTAATGCTATACAAAATTCACATAGTTTGGTTAAAAAAAAACCTTGCAATGCTCATTAGATTCATCTTCTGTTTCATGTTTTGTTTTTAACTGCACAGGTGATATTAAATGGTAATCTGCTGTACAAAGTTGCCTTTTTATACTATAAAACAGTGATAGGTTGGTTTTATTTCTCCTCCTTTTTGGTTCTTTGTACCACAGGTGTGGATAAGTAGTAGAAGTCATACAAATAAAACAAATAAAGACATGCATTAAATGTGATGTGTAAAGAATGATGAAAAAAATTGCTAGTTTTAGTTTATTTCATTTTGAGCTCATGCACTTCATGTACAGTGGCAATTTCATATACATGAACAACAATCAACAAGCTAATAAAATGACTCTGTTTTTAACAATTTTAATATTTTTGTAATTGTAAACATACAGTATATAAATAATTTGTGGATTTTATCATAATTTAATTTTAACCCATAAGGACCCAGTGTGACTTTATGACAGTTCTTAAATTAATTTTTCTCAGTAATTAACCTTTCCTAAGTGATTTATCACCATTTATTATAATATTACACCCTGAATTTTGCATTTGTTCCAGTGAAAATCATCTATTTTCCAATGTTTATATGTTCATAAAAGCTCAGAGTAAAGTTAAAGGTTATTGTATCAAAACAGAGATAATTTAACAAAATGTGACTTTTTCAGTAAAATATATAATGACATAATCTAATCATCATCATAGACTGTCATTGACTCAACTGCATGGGCTTTGCTGGTGAATCAATGCTGTAAAAGATGAGTGTTTCCATGGTCACTCCAGAGCCTCTGAACATCCACGTGGGTCATATTTGATGACCATGAAAAGATGACAAACTATATTTTACACCAAAATTTACATGTAATGAAAGGATTAGTGGATCAGCAGTTTAGGTTGGTAGATGCTTTTGGTCAGTGGTGGATGTTTGGGTCTTCATGGGTTAATATACCACAGTGGAAAGTTTCAGTCACCTTTAGGGCAAACAGATCCACCAGAAGTTTTGTGTCTGTTATCCATAAACATTCGTTGCGCTCTTAGGGTGTGGTGGTATTTGTCTTGTCCACATGCACCTGTCTCACTCAGAAAACACACACATTCCTGTATGGAAATTTTTGTGGTAACAACATATCATTAAACTCTACTGAGGTTTCAGTGGTTGCTCTGAGTCTTTCCATTTGTAGAGGTGATTATCAAAGAAGTCACATCACAATATCTAGTGCCATACGTTTTACAGTGTTATGATTTAATTAATCTTTATTTTTTCCCTTAGTGTTTGTAGACACATTGAGTTTAATTCATATGACTCAAAAGTTTTTATGCTGTCCTTTTTGTATTTACTACAAGTTATTAAGTGTAACCTCGACCTTGTCTTTCTTCTCCCTTAGGTGCCTGTTGCGGCTCTGATGCCAAGACATACGTTGTAGGAGGCTGGGCCTGGGCATGGTGCCTCATCTCTGACACCCAAAGGTGACAATACTGTATAGGCAGTCAGCTCCACTTCTGTTACCTTGACAGGGTGTTTCACTGGTTCTGTTCAGACCTGCTTTAACATTCAGCTTTTGTGATCTGGTCACAAGTGTGCTGCTCTAAATATTTCATTCACAACTGATATTAAATAATGTTTCCTACTGAACATGCAAATAAACATATCATTTAATATCCTAAAAAGCAGCTCATTTCCCCTTATTCTTGTATTTCCACTATGAGTATAGGACAAGCCGTTAAGTTTGATAGATTGATTTCATAATGTTTCTATGAAAATGCATCGCAAATAAACTCGTTAGTAGAGTAAAGGCTGAACCAAATGATAACGATCTATTCATCCATCCAGGATGATTAAGCCATAAGGACCTGGTGTCACATTTGTGGCACTTCCCAAATCATTTTTTTCTAAAAATTTAACCGTCCTTAAGTGGTTTTACTGCCATTTATTATCATATTATCATCTGTATTTTGTGTTTTTCAGTAAAAATCTGGTATTTTCCAACATTTAATATACTAATTATGTAGATGTTAATAAAAAATTTGAGTAAAGTTGAGGTTTATAATATCAAAAACAAGCAAAACTGACGAAAAAGTGACTTTTTCAGCAAAATGTATCATTAATTGAACATAAAACAAGTGTTTTTATCCACTGTCATTGATCCAACTCCATGGGTTTTACTGGTGAATCAGTGTTGTAGACGATGAAGGTGTTTCCATGGTAACTATAGCGCCTCGGAAAATCCAAATGGGTCATATATGACGACCAGAAAAGATGACAAACTACAGTTTGCACCAATTATTTACATGGATTAGTGGATCAACAGGGATTAAACAGTATATATCAGCAGATGATTTTGGTAGATGGTGGATGTTAGGGGCTTTATTGGTTTAAAAAAATGTTAAATATAGAGAAAATTTTATTTGGGAACTGACACAAATGTAGTGCCTGGGTCCTTATGGGTTAACTAACAAAAGGGAAATTATGTAACATTTTTCCCATAAGTCATCACTTCTACCCATTAGGAGTGTGTGATGGTGAATTCACCTGAAGAGTCTCTACTCTCTGCTTAGATTTTCCCTTTGCTTGGTCGTGTTCCAAGAATTTCTCGGTGTTAACCTTTGACCACTGAGTTTGTACCTCCTGCCAGTAACTGTGTGGATAGAACACAATGGAAAAAAAAAAAAAGAGTGGCTCTGGTTACAGGTTTCTCTTCATAATGTTTTGTGTACTTATGTGTGCTGCTTGAGGTTTGTGAAACAAAACCCGGGGCAAAGCACACACCCACCTTCAGCACACACTGGGACTGTCTAACACCTGGTGTTAGAACTGTCTCCTTGTGATCACATATTAAGGAACGCATGTCAATGAAGGCCTGACCAGGGCCAGAGTCACACCCTGGAATTATTTTGTGCCGGTGGATCTTTAAAAGTCTAGTTGATTCAGCTGGTTCGGTATCTTAAACAGACCGCAGATAAAAACGAGTTGTGCTGTCGTAAATTACCAAGGGGAAGTCAGTCCATTACAAGCAGTTAGAAAGCTATTCTCTATGCATTGAAACACACAACTACTTAAGGATATTTTTGGTGTTTCCAACTTCATCTATTTTTCATTTTCAGCACACAATGCATCCACACATTCCCACTTGTCTGAGCAGTAGTCCTGCACTGTGCTTGTCAGCGTACAGTGTTGCAATACAAATGCATGTCTCAAGCTCATTGTTTAAAGCAGATGTCATCACATTTTGCAGTTCACAATACGTTTCAACAGTCCTCGTATATGTTGTAGTTTCGCTTCAGAATGCTCTCTTGTCTTGAACGCGCATGTTCGTACATTGACAAAAGAATAGAGTGTGCAAAGAACTGAACTTTTCCTTAACAAAGTGACACATGGAGATATTTGCAAAAAACATTTTCATTTATTTGAATACATTCAGTGTATCCTACAGTAGAAATTTTAATTCTCCTTCAAACTATATTTATTAAATAATTACGTCATTAGTTATGCTATAAGCTGCTTTAAATAGTATGGACAACTAGTGCTGGAGTCAGGAGTTTGATGTTCTGTCCATGTTCAGATCATTGAAAATCATATCATCCTGTGGTAGAGCAGCACTTCCTGTATGTGGTGTTGACTGTACCATGAAGATGCACTCTGTAAGTGTAAAAGTAGGTCAGTCCAGTGTTTCCCACCATGCAGTGCACCACTGAGCTGAAGATGAGCCCACCACTCAGAGGAGTGTCAGGCTGAGGAACTAACGATAAGGCGTCCCCTGTTGCAACATTTCGGTTTTATGAGACTGTGATAATAATGGATGGAATTTCTATTGCGCCTTTCAAGGTACCCAAAGCATTTTACATTATTGATCCATTATTCATTGTCTCACTGGTGGTGGTAAACTACATTTGCAGCCACAGCTACGCCAGCTGACGGAAGCATGACTGCCAGTCCGTACCAAATGACCCCTCCGACCATCAAACATTCATACACTGGAGGCAAAGTGGGTGAAGTGTCTTGCTCAAGGACATAATGGCACATGACTAGGACAGAGCAGGATTCGAACCTCTAACCCTTCAGTTATTTGACGACTGTACGTCCTGAGCTCCATCCCAACCCATGATAGGTGTGATCAGACTGGAACAGGCTGCACTGTTCTCCTGGAGCCAGGAAAGAGCTTCAAATCATTTGGTAGTTACTACAGGTACAGTTAGAAAGAGATGTCATTATTACCATAACCAACTACGTCTTAATCACTCATACAGAGACAGGTTGGTGTTCTAATGGACATTTGTTGTTGAAGTAAAACTGAGATGTAAAGTGAGGTGAACTCTATTTTGATATTTTGCTGAAGGACACTACACCTACTGTCACTTGCAGCTAAGTTCTGGTAAAGTCTGAAGACTTTGTCCTCTGTGCACAGAATGACCTGTAACATATGGAATGTATTATCTCTGTAGAATCACTCTGGAGATCATGACTCTTCAGCCCAGATGTGAAGACGTGGAGACAGCAGAGGGAGTGGCCATCACTGTCACGGGCGTGGCTCAGGTAAGATCTCATTCTGATGTGAATCTGTGAAACTATAATCCACCTACATGTAAATTTAACTGAATTTACAGAAAATCTGCAAGAGATCATGTGAATTTGTGCACATTTCCATCTAGTATTCTATAGAATGATTCAGAGCTGGTTTGACATAAACCCTTGAATGCACATTTTACCTGTCCGATGTTCTATGTACAATTATCTTAAAATAAATTCCATTTATCATGTTATAACTTCAGTGGATTGTGTTGTATTTTATACAATAACATTTAACCCTACCCGTCAGTTATGGAGGTCAAAAGCACAACCAGAACCATTTTTTTCCCACAAAAACCTGAAACTGAATTTGTTTTCTCTCTTTGAACGACTGGTGAAATCTGATGCTTTTTCAGATTTTACTCATAAATCATTCCTCATATCTGTTTCTTCTGTGTTTCCTAAAGTTTTGTTTCTGCAGCTTTTCATTCATGGAATTAATGTATTGCTGTTTCCAACAGAATAAGAATTTGTCTTTGTTTCTTGTAATTGAAATTAATTTAAAAAGCATTGCAGTCTTCTCATCAATTATGATGAGAAGAGACTTTTATATGTCTCTGTACACATGTATGAGGTGTATATGAACAGTATTGATTATTGTGTTTGTATGTGAATTGCCACTGTACATGAAGTGCATAAGCTCAAAATAAACTAAACACTAAACTGAAACGTATTCACTGAGTCTGTGAAAGATAAATGTGAGCAAATGCAACAGAAGATAATTCAGTGTTTTGATCCTATAGATTCAGCAGTTAAGACTCGTCACCCCTTCAGGATTTATGGAAGTTGTCATCACACCTGTGTAAAAGAAGGAGAGACAACTTTTTATTTTAAAAGTTTTCAACTTTTAATCCATAGTACATAATTTAAAAAAAGGTGGAGAGATGTGATATCTGTCTGAGGTCAGATAGAAAGAAGACGAAAGAGAGAAGACACAGACAGAGGGAGATTCAACTAAGCTCAGTGCATCCAGATGTGGACAGTTTTTAGCCACATTACATTTTTACTTAAACTTCAAATAAAATGTCTTTGTAATTTTCCATCTGATTATGTGGCAAACAAAGACAGTGTCATGTTTGTTACATTTCTACTCTTTACTGTTGTTGAACCATTGATGCTCTCACACTTATTGAAAGTACACTTCTGCATTTCTGTTTAGTGAATATAAACTGTTGGATGGGAACCTGCCCCATGTCTCTGCCAGGTTTCAGCAGGTTTCATCTCTTACCTTTATGATTTGGTCTCTAGTAAAGTTGGATGTATATTTTATTTAAGTTGGTGTCAGTGTTAGTTTGCTCACACACTGTTATTCATTTACTGTACATGCTGTTTTTACAACCATACATGCTGTTTTTACATTTCTTTTTTATACATATGGTGTACATATTCTTATAGTATATTTTTATATTTTATCTGAGTACTTAAGTTTGCACCTTCTTAGCCCAGAACTACCTGTCTAAATTTTGTTGTGTATGACAATAACCATTCTAGAATCTTGATTCTTGAATTGGTTTTTATTTTGTGAAACCATAAAAATTGAACGTCGACTACAAAATCTCATTTATGGAGAGAATTTTGTTGGAAAAATGTAACTCGGTTTTTTTTGTTACTCCTAATCATATGTCACACTGCACAAATGGGAGCTCACAATGCTGGAGGAATTGTGGTCGCCACACTGCACATCACTTTCACATATTCTGGGAATGCCCCAAAAGCAACTGTTATTGGAAAGAAATACATAAAGCCATAGAAAGCATTCTTAATACACATCTAACATTTAATTTTAAAACCGTTTATTTGGGATACGTTTCTCCAGAGGTCAGAAACATAAATACATACTTACTCAGTATATTAATAGCTGTAGGCGAAAAAGTAATAACAAAACAATGGATGACACAAGAAGAGCTAACAATAAATAAATGTATAGACATAACCATAGGAATTTATAGGATGGAAAGAATAACTTTCACTGTAAACTTAGATG
>JAPTGZ010000006.1:40811132-40825166 GCA_029814645.1 Fowleria isostigma | reverse complement strand
TATTTAAAGGTAAAATCCGACTTGCGCACAAATTCAGGTTACGCTGCCTGCGTAGGAACGGAACTCGTTCGTAACCCGAGGACCGCCTGTACTTATTTGCTGTATTGGGTTTAAATGTCTGCGTTAGTAAATGTTCAAACTACAAAGAACGTAACATTAGTTCCACCCGCTCCAACATGACAATATTTATTGAAATTAGGAAACAATTATCACTAACTTCATAGCCCTCAATGACAAATGACTCGGGACAATGGAAATCAAGGCACTGGAGTAAATAAATAAATTTTCCCAAATTCTTGGAGTCATGAATTCTTGTCAGTTTGGCCATGAAATGGGCATTCAATTTTTTTCTAACTCATCTTAAAAAGGTCTTAAAAAGCCTTAAATTTAACTTGTAGAAACCCTGATGTACTTCAACCGTCCTGGAACTTATAGTACTGGTCCTTGGTTTTGAAGTGTTTGTAAAATGTGAAGTCTTTGTCCAAAAATGTCTGATAGATGTGCTTCCTCCACATCAGGATGAAGAAGGTGTTGATCGCTCAGGCAGAGGCCGAGAAAATTAAGAAGATCGGTGAAGCAGAAGCCACTTCGATTGAAGCCGTGGGTAAAGCAGAGGCTGAGAAGATGAGACTGAAGGCTGAGGCGTACCAGCAGTACGGAGAGGCCGCCAAGACCGCCCTTGTCCTCGAAGCCCTGCCCAAGGTAACGTGGAGTCCACATCCAGGCTCACACACACACACACACACACACACACACACACACATACATACTCCGATTCCTCACGACAGGCAGTGAGGGTTCACTTAGTTTCAGATGAGCTGATTAGATTCACAGACAGAGTCCACTGTGTTTGGGCAGTGGCTCAAAACGAGCGTCCTCTTCTTCTTTATTGGTTTGATAACATGTAGCATCAGGTGTTGAGGTTCATTACTGTGTCCCACTATGTCTTAGATTGTACCAAAGTTAATGCACAATGAACAAAAGAAACACTGGTGTTATTGATGGCCCTTTACATTCCACTGTAGAGGTGAGGGGGGAGGGCTTCAATGGCTGCAATGTGCAACTTCACCTCTAGATGTCACTAAATATCACAGTTTGATGGTTTATTCACTTGGACATGACATTTGAGATGAAGTCTGTTTATACGAGTTTTCTGGTTTTTAAATAAGGCTTAATTTTAAACACAGATATTCATTATCATATCACAGAGTCAAAGTGTCGGAGCATTATTCTAAAATAAATTGATTTAAGAGAATAGTAAAGGTGGCTATAATGAATAAATCTCAGATAATAGATGTTTTTGCCTAGGAATGTACCAACTGAATATTTTGAACTCCGATACCAATCTGATACCAGAACTGCCAGAATATCTGCCGATACTGATATTGACCGATCCAATACTACTGTTAAATTTATTTGTATTATCACGCACAGGGAGAAAGAAACCAGGGATTAATTAAGGTAACATCAGCCACTTTTCACCCTAAAACCTCAAGTAAGAAATACCTGTAAAGAGTCTAATTAGTCACTCATCGTTTTAAAAACATGCACCAGTCATTGGATCAAAAACAGTCAAGATAAAAAGAAGTGACAATAAAAAAATATGTCTTTTAATTGAGTCACGCAGCTGGTCAGGAAACATAACTGGTATTATAAGTACAGGCGTACTTAAGAACATCAAATAAGAAAATATAAACATACAGGTGTGTGTGTGGTCGTGTAGAGTCAGTCATAAACATATTGACCTTTTCAGTTAACCAGAGGTAAAGCAGCAATAGTGGCCATCACTGTTAAGTAACCTTTAGTGCAAAAAAGATCATAAATCCTGTTTAATTTACTTTAAGATAAGACAGAATAAATGGGGTTTTTATGCGGGGGTACCGTCACTGTCGAGAAACACTCCAACTGCTTGCATTTAGATGTGGTAAAACTCGTAACACGGTAAGACAACAATATATTGATAATTAACACAGCTTTGAGCAAGCCATGCACCATGTGTTTTTGACTGTGCTTTTCGAAAATTAGCCATACATATCACGAGTACACAGCTCGCTGCCTAATACACTATGCTCATTAAAGCTAACTGCTTGGGCTGGTTAGCCTTAGTTTTACTATACTCACTGTACTTGACGTGATGCTTCTGTAAATGCTTCATAAGGTTAGTTGTGTTGTACTTCGTGATGCTGCTGCCGCCTCTCCAGACACACGCTTTACAAATGCTGCAGTAGCAGTGGAAGCTGTTGGCGTCAAATATTGCCACAGTGCCGACTCTTTGCTGTTAGCTGCCTCCATTTTAAACTACGTTTCCCACAACCAGAGATCTGTCACAATGAACAACTTTCCAGTCGTATTGACAGTGGCGTCACAAGTGTGTGACACAGATCAGTAAAGTAATGGAGAAGCCCCTGGCCGTGACTGCTTGAAGTAATGCAATGAATAAAATATGCACTTTGGATTGGTCGTATGGATTAGCACTATTTTTACCGATATCTGATACCAGTATCTAATCAGTACATCCCTATTTTCATCCTATAAAGTATGTTATTTGTATTGTACACAACTAACTTATGTAGAAAATGGTAAAAACAAAGACAAAACATGTCTAATTTTTTGGCTTGAAAATTATTTAATCTCTCAACATAACAGAAGACTCGATCATCATTTCTCTCCAGTGTTTCTCTTCCACATATTGTAAATATACTGTTGTGATTATTCACCTTTGAGGCCAAAGGTTATTTATGTAAAACAAGGATTTAACACCATGTTGTAACTAATGGAAAGTTACAGCTGTGTCACACGTTCTTCATCATGCCCATGACTCACCAGGTGTAACACAAAGATTGCTTCACATGGTAGACTTTTATTATTATTTCCTGCTTACAGTAAAAGAATCACATGTTGTGTTTGCAGATTGCATCCAAGGTGGCGGCGCCATTAGCCAAAACCAATGAGATTGTCATCCTCAGCGGGGAGGGGAACCGCGTGACCGGTGAGGTCAACCGCCTGTTGGCTGAGCTCCCCGTGTCTGTCAACGCTCTCACCGGCGTGGATCTGACAAAGGTAAGAAAACCGCTCCAGTTTACCATCAGGTGGGGCCGAGAAAAGTGTCAAAACTCTCACCTTCTCATTTATTTTGGGCAGTTTGCACAGAAAAGTATAATTTTTTCATCCATTAATTGTTGTGGCTTTAAAATGATAAGATTAATAATACTTTTTTTAAGTATAGATTTGTAGTGTTAATGTAGGTTAAGTTTTAAAAAAAAATTTGTATTATTTAGTTGCAATTCAAATTCATTGACATTGTATTGTCAGTCAATTTGTAATAAATAACCACATCAAGAAATTAAATTTCATCTGTAAATATGATCATTTATACAAATAATTTTTGCATATTTGAAAGTCACAACATGTCTTTTACTAAATGAGTGATGCACTGTGCAAAAATACGAGCCACGTTCACCTCTGTCCAGATCTGCCTGTTGTGTTACACATAACCATCATAAACATCTGAAACCTGGACAATGGTTGTTACTCAGAATCAGCTCAGGTCACGTTTGGGAAGACCCCAGTGGTTTTCCACAGCAGAAGGTCAATTCAATTAGTCTGTGTCGTCCCTGTAGATAAATATGGTGTGAGTCCAGGAAGAATGACATCTGTTGCTCATCACCTTAATCTCAGTCACAGGCTTGGTCTGATATCTGACCTGATATGTCCTCGTCACCTTCAGCCCAGTTCAGGCCAAAGATTCACGACAAGACAGAACTGTTTTTATTGTCACAGGTTAAGTTACTGTTGGAACGACTCAGCGAAACTGAGCCGAGCCAGCCCAGTTCACACCGATCCACAGGCTGGTTTCAGGTGTCGTGTGTCTTTTTCTCGCTGTGTTTGGCTGAAATTCAACATGGACTATTGAGTCGGCATTTACCAAGGAAACTGCTGATGGAAATAATAAATGGACTCTGGACCATAAATGGACAATAAACAGAAGCCCAGTTTTCCTTCTTTCCCTGGTGCACTGGTGTTCATAAATTTACTTCATATTGCTACAATCCAATACTTGGCAGAAATTCATAGGTCCTTATTCTGAACACTGATGACAATTAAATGTCATTTATTATTATTATTAATATTATTATCATTATTTATTATATTAGGCCATTGCCAAATATATTCAAATCAGCACATAACTTCCATGTCCGTCTGCTCAGACAATTGCCGATAAACTCACTCGTTGCGTGTTGTCCTGTGAAGATCACGGTTAATCTTTCCATCGTCTACCAAGAACAGAAATGTCTGAACCTCCTCCACCGACCACAGTGCCATTTTGCGGTCTGTCATCATGGATTAGCCATCGCTAGGTTTACTGTAAACTTCACAATCTGTTGGTTTAAAAAAAAACGTTGGGCCGCGCATTGATGACGCAGCGACATCTCTCTGACCGATCAGTGTTTACATGTAAATTTTAGTTTCTCTTCACTCATTTGGAACCTCGGCTGAACAAGTAGTTAAAAACCCAGATTCCAGGTGCTTTTATACAATGGAAACACAAAAAGGCAGAGTCGAGTTGAGCCGAGCCGGTGCTATGCAATGGAAACACGGCATAAGTGTGGAACACTGCAAGTGTGTTCTACCAATCAGCTTTCTTCAGCACACTGCCCCGCCCCTCAAGAGTTCTGCTGAATCTGAAAAGTCCCACCCCCAGATTAGGCATGTTTCTTGGAGAAAGTGGGGTTGAGAGAAAGTTTTTAACCAAAGTAATTTCAGTGGAAATGCACAGAGGTTTTTCAGAATCGCAGGTAAATAATAAAAGGGGCTGTTGTCGCCCTGTCACGTTCAATAGACCCGTCTTCACCTGACGTTTGACGGGTTAGGCTCCAGCAGCTAGAAGAGCCCTTAGATCAGGGGCGTTGAACTGGTTCTAGTTCAGGGGCCACATACAACCCAGTGTGATTTCAAATGGGCCAAACCAGTGAAAAAAAGGAACTTATATAATGAAAATGTTCACTTCTACAAAGTATTCTTTAAAAATGATGTGAATAACATGAACAACCACAAACAGCCTAAAACGTCTCAAGAAAAGAAACACAATTTTAACAATATTATGTCTGTTAATCATTTACACATGTACATTACAACTTACAGATCAGTGGATCTACAAAGACATAAAACAGTTACTAACAGACAGAATATTTTACACTTATTTCTCCTGAAATTTTATGTTAATATTTGTTCAGGTTATTTACAATTTTTATGAAAGGATAGAGTGGACATGTGCACATATTCATGCAATTTTTCTTTTTTTACTTTAAAACAAAGAGAAAATTTTGTCGTGTAGAGGATTAAGCTGTTACAGGAGATGCATGAACAAATACAAATTATTTTCAGCTACAGAAAGGATTTCAGTTCCAACAGAAGTTCACAGTCGTCACTCCTTCCAGGACAGCTCTGGTTTGTCTCGTCTGAATCTTTGGTCTGAACTTGGCTTTAGATTTCTGTCCTGCAGGTCTTTATGTTGAGTGTAGAATACTGATCACCCGTAGTGGCTAAAAACCCAAATCCTTTAGTTTTATTTGTCTGTGTTTTTAACGGCGTGTCCTTGTTCAACAGGTGCCGCTGCTGCAGAAAATGACCAGCGCTCACGCCTGAAACCAGTGACTCCACCTGACGTCGGTATCTGTCGTATGCACTCTCATAGACTGCCTTTTACACTTGAAGAATTTAGTTGTTTTATAAACTGTAAACAAAGTGAATTTTTGGAAACCTCTGGTGCCTTACTTTATACAGGACCAGAAAATCTGCATGCACTGCTGCTCGTTCGAAGACTTTTTTTTTTTTTTTTTTACTCAGTTTTCACATTGATATATTGTTAATTTTTTTTTTTGTGTGTGTTCTGTTCTTTTGTATCGGAATCTTACTGTCATGAATCAGACAAGTGTCAGTGTGACATTTTTAGCTGCTGATGATTATATTCATAGACTTGTACAATGTGATGGCAGACGCTTTTTCCTAGTCTTAATTTTTTTCGTGTTTTGCTTTTAAAATGCAGCAGTCACTTATTGATCCATATACCTCCGTCTTTTACTGTTACACATTCCCAATATAATTGCAGTTTTATTACAGTGCAACAAAGGTGCTCACTATCCTCCAAGCTCCTTTTTATCGTGCAGATGTCCACTTTTAAATTTTGCACATTCATCATTTGTTCAGGTTTATTTCTTCACACACTGACAGGATAGATGTGACAGAAAAAAACAGCAGAATACGATCCTGTGCCGATGTTGTACTTAGCTTTCAACGTGGTCCTTCGATATGAGTCGTGTAAATTAGAAAAAGGGAGAAAAACAAAGGAGGCGTACTAATAGGAGGAAAAGATGAGCTTAAATATGTTAAATATGTTCATACTGTGGTAAAAGGATTCTGAAACTCCAAATAGAATAGGTTGTGTTTAATTTTTATATTTGTTAAAATGACTGCTCTGGGGGATACTGTGTAGTGTGGAGCTAACTTTCCTGCTAAAACTTAACAAGTAGAACATGTTTTACAGAAGTCCAGGCATTCAGGATAACAGGTGATTTGAAAATACAGAACGGATCTAAAAACAAACACACAACACATTCAGTTAAATATGACAGTTTGTCTCACGTAAGTACAAATAAATATGTGGGCAGAAGATGTAGAAATTGTGTATTTTAGGTTGTGTTAATTTCAGTGATGTGAATTTTAACCCGTAATACTCATTGTCAGTATCAATTAATGATAGATTGGACTGAGAAAGTCACTTTTTCTTCAGTTTTCTCTGTTCTGTTTTTGATAAAATAACCCTAAACTTTAAACTTTGATGAACATTTACATGATTTGTAAATTAAATGTTGGAAAATACCTGATTTTCACTGAAAAAACACAAAATACAGAAGATGATATTACAAATGATGAAAAAACAGTTAATGACAGTTAAATATAGAGGAAAAATTCATTTGGGATGTGCCACAAATTGTACACTGGGTCCTTATGGGTTAAAGCACAAATTTGTAAATGGTCGAAACTTATATAGTGCTTTTCCACATTTTTATGGTACCCAAAGTGTTTTATGAAGCCTCACATGTACCCATTCACTCACACATACAATTTAGAGTTCAGTGTCTTGCCCAAGGACACTTTGACATGTGCACAGTCGGAGGCAGGATTCGAACCACCAACACTTCGATCATTGGACCGACCCACTCTACTGACTGAACCACAGCCGCCCTATATAGTTGTGTATTAATCAAATAGTCGGTGTCTGATGTTTGATTCAAACAGACGTATTTCAGCAGAATCCAGTGTGAGGAGTGTGTTCTGTCTGTGTAGAAGTACCAAACAGGGACAGTAGTTGACATTAGTCTGTTTCTGCTCTTTGTCTTTAGTGTATAATGGTGTAAGTCATCAGCATTCTACCAAAAGTCCATGTTTTGCTTTTATAAAACATGCGTTAGTTGTTTCTGAAACATGATGAATGATAAATATGTTGTGTATTTGTGTGATGGGTACATCTTCTGTAATTGCAAAACAAATTGCCATCATTTGTCAACAGGGTTTTGATTGGACAGGGACAATAGAGAAACATAAAACTGTGAATGAGCCACAGTTATTTTCATCCGTTGTCCCTGAAATGGAAACAATCAACAGCTAATTATAGAAAAGAAAGAATAACCACACTTAAAACGAATCTCTAACTAAATCATACAACATTCCTGTATATTAATGTGAATTTCAGGGCGTTTACTCGTAAGACATGTTTGTTTTGGCAGGAAATAGAATAGTTTATCTGACACTAATGTCTAATTTAATGCTACAAATATCTGTAGATGCTAAGCCATGTTTGACAAGCCAAACTCCTACATGTTTCATAGGGGAAAAAAAAGCTTTTGTGTTCCGCACTTGTGTCGCAGTTGTTAGTTTTGAAAAATTGTGAAATCAGTTCTAGGAAGATGTTTTATTAGAGTACACAGACTTATCTAACGATGCTTGGTTAGCTTTTATCAGTGATGTGCTGTATGTAAATGGTCACCAAATGCTAGGCTGAAACACTGTAACTATCAGAGGTTTTTGTAAAAAAAAAAAACAAACAAGCAAAAAAATGAAAAGACTGGGAGACTTTGCAGGAATGTTATTGGAGTAACCGGTCGACCCCTCCCATTAAACATACGAAACACTAGTAGAGAAACGGACGGTGAATTCTGGTACCCAGAATACACTCGTCTCCTCCGTGCTGTACAGAGCTGCACTCATCTACACTCCAGACTATCTGGACAGGGACATCTGAAACTCTCAGCAGATGAAACAACTAAACCTGTGGTAGTTTTTATCCTGAAGGAATGGCCAGTAGGAGCACACAGACACACACTTTGCACAGACTGTTATTATTGTTGTTAATGTAGTTTTTGTGCCAATCGCTCAACCTGAGTTGATTTTCCTTTGTATATATATTTTTTTTATTTTCTTTTGTTTAGTTTTTTTGTTTTGTTTTGTTTTGCTGATGTAGTGACTTGACAGTACTGTGATCATATATTGATTTGTTTTTGACAGGGAAATATTTTACCTTCAGATGTCTGGTGTATAAACTGAACTTTAACCTGTCTGTTCTTTGTGTTTGATTCCTGATGTTATTTATAACATGTACACTGTACGTTTCAAATGAGCCATGACTTCCTGTATGCTCTTGCTGCATGACATCCATCTGTACTCGAAATAATCAGTTCACTCTTGGCTAATTATCCTTCTAATAAATCCAGATGACATTCATGTATTTCCATTTTGTCTACCATCATGACTGGCTCTTTAAATGGTTTTGTTTTGTGCTTTTAATCTTGGTGTAAAAGGATAAAAACAAGGTTTGAGACTGAAAGTCAATCAAATAAAAAGCAGTGATGAGTTCCTGATCAAAGGCATTTTAATTATCATAATATTTAGTCTTTTCTGTACAGAATGGTGTTAAATTTTAAGAGATTAAGACTTCTTTTAAATTAGTATCAGATTCTTGTCTTTTCATTGGGGATGACAGATAATTTAGTCGCTTTTCAATCAAGCTGCTGAAGGGATGTGTTCGTTAGAGTCCAAGTCCACTTTAATATTCTGTTGAATGAGTTTCACCAAATACACAGCATGTGAATAATTTATATTCTTAAATAAATAATAGTGAAGTGTTCATAGACAAACTAGGAGCTATAGAAGTTATACGTATGTAATGTAACTGCCCTTCTTGAAGCCTGATTTATTAGCTACAATTTAGATCAAATATGCAAGTAATCAAGAAAAAGTAATAATTGAAGTTAGCTGGAAGGTAGCTAAAATTGGTTAGAAAAGAGCCAAACTTACATAGATGTTTATTAGAAAGTGACAAAAAAAGCAAACATTTGAGATAAACTACAATTTAATTAGCCAGAAATGTGTAAAATGTGTCTGGAAATGAATTTGAAAATTGACTTGCAAAAGTGTTTTTTCCTAGAAAATACCTGACCATATTCAGAAATGGGCTCTCTGTACAGCCCCAGTACTTCTGAACTTCAGGTAGCACCTTTATTTTCTGTCTTTCATTATTGGACACACTAATGAATCCATGTGTGTCTGCTACTTCTTGAGACTACTATGGTTAGACACTGGTCAGCACTGTCATCTCACAGCAACAAGGTCCTGGGTTCAGTTCCAACACCAGTTGATGGGTGGGACCTTTCTGTGTGGAGTTAGCATGTTCGCCCTGTGTCTGCATGTCCCCAGGTACTGCGGCTTCCTCACACCTTCAAAAAGACAGGCACAGAGAGGTTATTTGGTTGTTTCTCTCTATATATCCAGGTTGTTATTGAAAATGAGAATTAGTTCTCAACTAACTTACCTGTTTAAATTAAAAAATTAAGCTTGTAATGAATTAATTTAACCCTCCTTTACAATATAAAGCTAGCCTAAGTGATACGAACAAATAATAATGTGGTTTTGATTTCTGATGCAGCTTAAATGTATTCTTAACTAATCTTCAGGCATATTTATATTTAACAGATTGTTTTTGTGTTTGACATCCGAATACCGATTTTAAGAAAGCTACAATTTTCACTTTATTAAAAGTAGTCCACTTATTATTCAAAATATATACTTGTGACAGAATACAAAAACGTTTTTTATATTTATGTATAAAATGTGTAAATGTATGCAAACAGGAAACATGATACAGACTTCAGTATCACATAAACTTGTCAAATAATAATATACTGTTGTTATAAAATAATTCAGTGTATTTAGTTACGTATTTACATATATATTTATTTTTAATTCTTGTTAAATCATTCGGGTTTGACGCAGGCGTTTGACAGTGACACCTAAATGCAGAGCTGAGGTCTTTTTCTTTGCGCACTGCGCATGCTCGGCAAATGTTGCTGCCGTAGCCAGACAGCAGCACGGAGCTCCAACACACTGGGGATGATCTGTTCAATAAGTAAAAAATATCAGCATCTCATCGCCACAAGATGAAATTTCCTTACTCGTAGATTCATGAGGAGTAAGTATATTTGTCTTTCACTCGGGTGGCGTCGGGGTTTTTCGTCAGTGAAAGGCTGAAGTTATGTGAGCAGCTGGCCTGGTCACAATAAGCACAAAGAGGCTGCTTATTTGTTGTGGTGCTTCAGTGGAGCTAACCCACTGACCGATCTAAATCCTCCCGTTTTCACCCACGGAGGCCGAGCCCCGCGGCCCTGTGCTCAGGCCTGTCTGCGTTACTTATTCCCAAACTTTCAATCACATTTCAGAGCTCGGTGCTAGCGTTAGCATGTGGCTAAAGTCTACAACAGATGAGCAGCTAAGGGTGGGCTGCTAGACACAGAGCTAACGTAACCGAGCAGCCTCAAAGTTAGCTCAGATTAAGATAAGACTGTGGTAAAATGCGATTCGACGTGTTGAACAACAAACGACAGAAAGGTTACGTTAGGTTGAAGCTGTAGACAATGGCTCAGCTCCACCCGGAGACTGTGACCTGTGTCTGGAGAAAAGGTCACATTTTTTTCACTGCGCATTAACTGGGATCATTTTCCTTTGGTGCTTTTCAAAGTGCTGACTAGTATTTTCTTTGTCGTTATAAGGGTTAGATGCAGCACTCAAAGCCATTCTGGGCACCACCGATGCCAAGTTTATGGAAAAATGAAAGTGAAGATCATCTAAACTAACTGAAATGACGTTTCCCAGACATGAAGGATGGAGTTAGCCCCCCGTGCTCCAAAAAACAAGTTGATAGGATGCAATTCAAGCATAATATAAATTGCTCAGAATTATGCCAATTATGCGTTTTAATGAGAAATATGCAGTGTTCTTGTGAGATTAACCACGAGATTCTACAGCTATCAACAGCAGCTGAGTATGTGATAACCAATGGAAAGCATCCTCCCTCATCTGGTGTGTCAGAATGATGAATGTGAGAATCTCCAGTTTTTCTCTCAGGGATCATGTAATCCATCTTCCTTTTGTACCAAACTTTCAAAGAATAATTGGATTGGACTAGATCACTATGATCCCAACTTGTTAAAGATGATTACATCCTCGTTACATATCGATTAAGTATAGGATGCTGAATCAAATTGTGTAGATATTAATGTTTTTATTCCATTATTCTCTGGAATGAGAAGTCTTGAATTTCAGTGGGACCCTCTTGATTAAATGAAGGCTTAATTAAATAAAAAATTAAATAAAAATTAGATGGACATACACAAATCAGTAGAGAATTTTACAAATATTCTGTATATAATCCAATATCAGAGTCATCTTAATGAATTTACAGTCTGTACTTTCTGTCTATTAATCAATTGTGAAGAAAAGCTCCTCCCATAAAAGTAATTTAGGGAAAATGAAACTGAACAAACTTTAGAAAGATCCAGAGAGGCAGATCCCTTTTGATAATGGGTGTTCTGCTTAGAAATGTCCACATCTCTCATAAACAGGAAATGAATATTGAAAATATACACTGATGAGCAGTGTTCAGGAACACCAAGCACCTCTGACATGAGGACGTGAACAACGAGGACAGGACACTGGATCCAGAGGTCAGCTCATCATAGGACTGACATTTTAAAGGCCAATAGTTTATACGAAGAAAAAGACAATTAATTTGGTAACATGACTGAACCTTCGTCAAAATTTTATCAGTGTCAAAAATGACCTGTTTTGACATTTGAAACTGGATAAATTTGGATAAGCCTAAATATGTAAATTGAGATAATAATTATCCAAATGAAAGCAAATAATGAATTTGTTTAAATCAACAAAGAGACAATGCGTAGTATTTAGGCAATCAAACTGGAATTAATGAACTGTATGAATATGGAAATTATTTGTTTGACCACTGAGGTGCATTTGAATGTTATCCGAAAGCACCACAGAATGTTTTTAGCTTCCTGGAGTAAAACCTGATCTCTGCAGTGAATGTAATGCAAAAACTTTTATTATTGCCCAACTTAAACAAGTCATCATTCATATACTTCCAGTGGCAGTGACACAGGGATGAGTCATCTACTGTCTGCCAGTCATTGATGAATCTGCAAAATGAGAGTAAGTCAGACACAAAACCTTATTAAGTTGGTCAATGTGGGGTTTTATTCAACTGAGCAAAAACTTTCAGACTGTGGACCATGGGGCTCAAAAATCATTTTAGTTCAGGGGCCACATTCAGCCAAATTTGGTCTGAAGTGGGCCGGACCAGTAAAATAGCAATATATAAATAATGTCAACTCAAAACTTTTCTTACTTTATGGAAATGTTTACATTTACAAACTATTTTTTAAAACATAATAACATGAACAACCTGAAATTTCTTAAGAAAAATAAGAGCAATTTTAACAATATTGTGCTTTAATTTATCATATGCACATGTTTGTTACAACTTACAGATTACACTGGATCTATAATCGATCAAAACATCTAGTAACAGCCAGAATATTGTTAAAATTACACTTATTTCTTTTAAGACATTTCAGGTTGTTCCTGTTTGTTCTTGTTTATGTCTTTTTTGTGAAATGATAGTTAAGATTTAGTGTAAGTACAAGAAAATTACATGAAAATATTTACATTTACAAAGAGAAAATTTGGAGTTCTATTTACAAGTTACTATAATAGTATTTTGCTGATCTGACCCATTTAAGATTTAATTTGTCTGTACATGGAACCTGAACTAAAATGATTATTAATATCTTAAGTGTAATTTCTGCACTTTACAAATTCATCCCACAGGCCGGATTGGACCTTTTGGCGGGCCACATTGGCCCTCAGGCCGCATGTTTGAGACCTCTGCTGCAGACCGACAGAATGTGTCAGATATCTCCAATGGACTTTTAGAAAGTGAAGAGTCAAACCCAGGCTGGTAATTTAAAGGAGCATTGTGGATTAGAGGCATTCAAGTAGGAACCATTGGGGTGAACAATGATGGGAATGTAAAGCACCAAAACCTGCAGGTCCTTAAAGGTCCATTTCAGGCTCCAGTTGTGAGTAGACACCCATGTTAGAAAGTCCAGACATGAACATGTTTACAACCTGGTATGAAAACTGTTTGGAGCTCCATGGCTAATTTTAACATTCCTGGCAATTTAAAGGAAATGAATTATTATATAACTGGGCTGTCTAAACATTATTAAGCCTTAAAGTTCCAGGTGTGGTTGCTCTGGGCCAGTTGATGGGTGTCATCTGTGTCCACATAGTCAGCTTTGATTGACGGCTCGTTCAGCTGAGCTAAACCTTTTGAGCTCCTGTTTATTTAATACAACACATTCCTATCTGACAGGCAGCACCAGTGAGGCTGTGGTTGGATGTTAGTCTGGGTCATTGGAGGTACTCTACAAGAATAAGTCTAAATATTTCTATAGTGCGGTGGCAGGATCGTCATTCCCTTTCCTGTCTCTATCTGTGTGTTATTACTATGAAAGTCCTCCTTACTATTAGACCATCAAAAATAATCAAAAACAATGGTTATGCAATCAAGTACTAACTCCTGTGTGTATCATGTGACTAAAACGGACAGAAAAGAAAACA
>JAPTGZ010000006.1:40795037-40806952 GCA_029814645.1 Fowleria isostigma | reverse complement strand
AACTACTATGAGATATTTTTGTTGTTATCATTATATTTGTCCAAACAAATGTACCTTTAGTTGTACCAGGCATTAAATGAACAAGAAATTGAAGAAAACAAGGGTGGTGTAATTTTTTCTGCAGCTATAGTTTATTAATAATTTATGCCATTTATCTAGAATAAAGAGATGGCTAGCTAGATATATTTACTATTTGTATGGTTCGTATAAAAAACAAATTGTTTCACAAGTCTACCATGTCATGACGTACATGTCAGTTTGAAAATAAAAAACTTACAATTAAAATATGTGTTAAAAGCAGACTTGGGTAAAAGTAACAATAACATGTTGAAGTTAAAATAGAACAAACCAGAAATTTAAAAAAACAGGGTAGTTTAATGATTTTTTTTTTTCCACAACTGTGTAAAAGAACAAAAGCCTCTGAGCTGCAGCTACTCATTGAAAATGACAAATATTGACAAAGACACGTCATTTATGTACCACTTTCTTTTTGTACAGATTGTCATTTTAACAACACAATGCACTTCCTCGTGTGTAAGTTTTACTTAAAAACACAATTTTCTCCTGACTTTTTTTTTTTTTTTTTTGCAAATGCAATGATAAAGCATACTGCCCTCAGGAACCCAGAGGACTTTTACCTCTATTCCACAGACGGAGGGTACCAGAACTATCTCCACCACTGATATAGGGCTGTCAAAGTGTGGAGAAAGAGCTGGATCTGACAAACCAGTTAGATGTTATGCAAGGGTGTTGTTATGCACATAGCATTTTTGTTCTGTTTCACAAATGTTGCTGTTAAATTACAAAACCAGGAGTTAGCATGACTTAGCTACGTTATGAAATGCACAGTCATGGAAACAATAATTAAACCACTCTTGTTTTCTTCAATGTTTTGTTCATTTTGATATCTGGTACAACTAAAGGCACATTTGTTTGGACAAATATAATGATAACAACAACAATATCTCATGAGTTTAGTTTCAGAGCTGATATATATTCATTTTCTATTTTCTTGATAACCAATCACATAAGATTGTGCATCAATAGTTATGACATTGTACTGACAAAAAACAGTGCTTTTAAACAGTCTATGTTTTCTGTCTGTTTTAGTTACATGATACACACAGGAGTTAGGACTTGATTGCATAACCATTGTTTTTAATGATTTTTGATGGTCTAATCATTTTTTCTGTGGCTGCAGATGTTACGCAAGGATGTTTTTTTTTTTTCTGGTTTACTGCTAAATTACAAAACCAGGAGTTGGAATGACTTGGCTACATTATGAAGTGTATATTGTAGAAAGATGAGAAAACACAGGAGCCAAAGGCAAGTTTGGGCTTTATTCTTCAACTTCCAAACCAAACTGACACAGAAACAACAATGCGCCAGAAAAACCCTGAACTGCAAACCATGTCCCCAATGTCCACTTCAGTATCATTCATTCAGTCATTTATTTAACCTTTATTTAGCCAGGTAAGTTAGTGAAGAACTGATTCTCAATTTTAGTAATGACCAGGCAATTTTATGTCATCTAGTTTTCCAATTTATGTTCATGTTAACCACAGTTGATATTATCCAACACAACTATGAGCTTATTAAGAAGCTAAACTTACTTGGGAACCTGCAGTCGTGGAAAAAATAACTAGCAGTCATCAAAATTGATGGTTATGCAATCCAGTACTGACTTCTGTGTGTATCATGTGACTAAAACAGACGGAAAAGAAAACATGGAATGTCTAAAAGCACTGTTTTTGGTCAGTCCAATGTCATAGATATTGATGTAAGAACTGCTGTGATTTTGGTTATTATCTATAAAACCATGGAGAATGGATAGATATCAGCTCTGAAATTAAACTACTATGAGATATTTTTGTTGTTATCATTATATTTGTCCAAACAAATGTACCTTAAGTTGTACCAGACATTGAAATGAACAGGAAGTTGAAGAGAACATAGGGTGGTCTAATAATTTTTCCACGACTGTAGCTTGATGGTCTGTGGTCTGTACTTATCTAGTGCTTTTCTACACATTAATGGTACTCAAAGCGCTTTGTAATACAAGCTTCACATTCACCCATTCACACACTCAGTGGGCTGTCACTATGCCAGGTGTTACCAGGCCTCACTGGGAGAAATTTAGGATTCAGTGTCTTGCCCAAGGACACTTTGACATGTGGACAGTTGGAGGCAGGATTCGAACCACTGACCCTTTGATCATTGGACGACTCGCTCCACCACCTGCACTTTATGCTGTCGGTGTTTTCAGTAAATTAGCATTAGCTTTGTGAGCTCCACCCTCATTTTCAAATATAGTCACTTCAGTTTTTGCAGAATCAACTGTAACTTCTAAAATGCCAAACTGGATCTTGAAAAGAGTGGACATTTTGTCGAATTTTAGCCCCAATTTATGCCTACACCATTTTCACATTTAATAAAACGTGTTTCACAGTTGGCTAAAGTGTACCATAGGACTGTACCTGATTTATTTTCATTAGTGGTCATTAGATATTCGGTCTGAGTGAGCTAGATTTAATATTCAGTATACATCACACTGTATCTGTGCTGTTGGATTCTGGGAACAACGAGACTTTTTGCCTGTCCGTAGCTGTTCAGTTCCTCTACACGCTGGCATTTGCAGAAGGTCAAACTGTGCTCGTGTGAAAACAGGCGATAGCAAAATCATTTCACACCGATGTAAGTGTCTATCTGCGGATGACTTGTGGCTGCTCTGTGTGTGTGTGTGTTTTTTTTTCCCAGTATGGTGAGGAGAAGCTGTCCCATGCTGCATTAGCGGATTATTGACATGCTGGCCTGTCTGCCGGCATCTGGTGACTCTACCATCCGACTTCTCTCGTGCACGCAGATGAACACTGGACTTCAGAAATGTAAGTACTGCCCTCCACCATTTTGTGATTGCATTTTTTGCCTTTCAATTCGATCTTTTATGCGATTGTGTCTAAATATTAAGGTGTGAATCCTCCCTGGTGTGATGGTCACTGCATCTCAATGTGTCATTTCTTCACTCTTCTGTATTGTATTTTATTATTGGCACATGTTTACATTCTCATCAGTTTCGTAAAAATTGAATTCTTTAAGGTTGTGTGACATTAACTCAGTGTGAAAATGGCTCATGTAGGTTTTCGAATTAAGTGTAAATACACATAATTCTAGAAAGGGGAGATGAGGAGCTCTAATTGCTGGCATCTTACTGGAGACTATTTCTCAAACTCTTGATGTACAGTATCGGCATAATATGCTTTATGTAATTTAATGCACCAAAAAAACAGTTTGGTGTCACAAACATTTGATTTCCTTTGCGGAGGATCTTTAGAAGTAATAACATATAGCTGGAATTACTTATAGATATTTACCATTACACAGTTTGTGCAAGATCCGTTTTTGCACCATTAAGCTAACAGCTAACATTAGCAAGCAAATAATGATAATGTTCTGAGTCCTGTACCATTGGATAATTTTTTTTTTTTTTTAACTTGAACTACTGATAACAGTGATTGTGGGATGTTTCTGCCCAGGTACTAGTCTTTTACAGTTTATTAGCTACTGTTGGCTCTGATGTAAAATGAAAATAGTCAGTTACCACAGGTCAGCGGTTCTCCATCTTTTTCTGTTGGCCCCCCTTCAACCCCAACATCATAACAGTGTTGCAATCATAAATGTTATTGAAAGACACATCAGCATTGTAACAATAAGTTTGGATTTTCCTTGAATAATTTGTTGTGAAAATTAAATATAACAGACTTTTTGCTTGAGTAATACATGTAAACTCAACCAGGCTGCTCCCAGAGACAATATTTATACAAATAAAAACAGGAAATGTGCAATTATCTTACAAATATGACAATAAAGTTACTTTTTTTAGAACAACATACACATTTTGGTAACAACAATGAACATTTTAACAATATTAGTGGTTCAATGAACCTGTTTACTTTGCACATCTCGGAACATTAAAGTGCAAACTGCAAAACAGAAAGTCCAATCCTTGTCCATTCTCCACTGTGGTACTAGAGTTGTTTGTTGTACATCCCTAAAATGAGTCCAGGATGCTCCAACGCTGAAACATTAGTTCCACCTGATACATGTTCTAACCAGAAGAGAAAAAAAAAACATCCAGTAGAGATCCCATGCCCCACCCCGCCAGCAAGTCTTCACACCCCCCTGCTGTCTCCTTCCCACACTGCCATAGGTTATTGTGTTTTTAGCCTTATATTTGTAGTCTTAATGTAAAGAGTTTAGTTAATATGGAGAAAAAGTACAATCGAGAATCAGGATTTGTCTGATTTCAGGTTTTGTTTGGTGTGTTTCTTGATGCGTCATTCAACTTATAGCCGATTCTTGACACATGGATCAGTGGCCAACCCATCAAGCTTTAATTGAAGCCGATAATCGTGTGTTTTACACCTGGTTTTATAGTTTGATGCAGCCGCGTTGATCCATGTTTTGCTTCTCAGCTCAAACTGAGGGAATCTGAGAGACTGAAGGCGTTTTCACACCTGAGAGTCTGATTCACCAAGTCATGTTTTTTATATCATACATACCATTCATAGATTTTGTTTTTGAAACATTATTTTGGTGCCAAACTAAACACATTTGCATGATTATAAATACCTCCTGTTGTCGTTCTTGTCTGTTTTTTGCTTCTCTCTGTACTTGACTGGGTTTGGTTTGTAGACCAGTGGCGTCCATTGGCTTACTGTTCATTTGGCTCATTTTTAGCTCGATTTGTCTTCCATCCATTTTTCTTCTGGTGTTTTTGACAATGATAGCTTTCAGGGACTTTCTATAATTGGTCTGAATGTCCAAACCATGCAGAAAGTGTTTTCACACAGAACATAAAACCGTGTTTTAGTGTGACCAAAGACCAGCGGTTCAGTCCACGCCCTCCTCTGGGGAGGTTTCACACCTGCAAGTCAAACTGAAGGGTCTAAATGTCCAGACCAAACAAAATGGGTTTGAAACTCACAAAATAAATATTCATCTCCAAACTAAAACTTATGCTGTATAAATTTTTTGTCTTTAACCTTTTTGCTAACATGTACTTTTGTTCCCTTACACTTATTCTTTGATCAGACATTCTCTCCTTTAACTCAGTAGTTACGCTGCCATCTCTCATTTGTGCTACCTTACTTCTAATTTATTCTTAAAAGATTAATAAAGTACAGCAGTTAATCATCATGGATCTGGCTGCACTGAAGAGACTTGATCCTTTTTGTTTTCAATTTATGTCAATTATTTGGGCTACAAAATATCAGAGCTGGTAAACAATGTGTTTTGCAAACCTAAAGACAACATCCTGACTCATCCTGTTTGATAAAATATTTAGTTTATAGTCAAAGGGGAGTAGATTAACTGGGAAATAACCAAATTTAAGGAGATGTTCTCAGAAAATGTATTTTTTTCTGAATTAACTCATTGGTGATTAATTAAAAAGTTAACAGTTGATCAAATTGTTGTGACTCCACACTAACCTGTCACTCAGTAGCAAGTTGGTTTGGGTCAGAACCACAAATGAGAAATGGCTGGACTGTTTAAAAAAAAAAAAAAAAAAAAAGGACATTAGCAAAATGACAAAGGCTTCACATATTACAGGTTTCAGATTACAGTTTCTTTTGTGGCTCCCATCAGTTTTATTTGATATTCAAGAAGTTTTAATCATATTGGTTCCACATCACTGCTTTTCACTAGACTCTTCTCAGTTTTTTTTATACTTTGTCCACATTTCAGGGGAAACTACACAGAAGATGAGATCTGCCAGCTATCCAACCCCAGCCGAGTTGGATGCCTATGCTAAGAAAGTTGCCAACAACCCTCTGACCATTCAGATCTTCCCCAACAGTGTCAAAGTACCTCAAAGGAAGCACATTCGCCGCACAGTAAACGGGCTCGACACGTCGTCGTCCAGCCAGCGTCACAGTCCCTACCCCTCTCAGGTCAGCGCCAGTGGAGGCCTGCTGGCCGTTCTCCGAGCGCCTGTCAAAGGCATTGTCAAAGAACCAGACGGAAGCCGAGCCCGACAGCTCCACAAAGCAGTCATGAACCCTCACGGCGCACCGTACGCCGCCCAGAGCACTTTAAACCTCCCTCAGCCCCCTGCTCACATACAGGACACGTCTCAGCCCTCGGCCCAGGCTGTGCAGAAGCAGGGCATCATACCCCCCCAGGCGCTGCAGCAGCAGACCATGACTCATCCGATGGGTTTGCAGCAGCCGCAAACTATGCCTCACCCGCAGGCGTTACAACAGAGGAACATGGCTCATGCTCAAGCTCTTCAGCGGCAACAGAGCCTGTCCCAGGTTCAGACTCAGCAGCAGAGACTGGCTCACTCACAAGGCCTCCAGAGGCAGCAGAGTGTGCCTCTTACCCCGGCTCTGCAGCAGAGCCAGTCCTGTCCATCAGTCGTCTCGCAGCAGCATCTTTCTCATCTACAGACACTAAAGCATCAGACGGCTCCTCCGCAGGCTTTACTCACCCAGCAGGGCGTGACTCAGGATCTGCGACACATGCCTGACGGGGCTCAGCTTCTGAACCTGCAGCACTCCCAGGGCCTGGTGGGCTCGCAGCCCCATCCCCAGGCTGTGGGTACAGGACCGCCTGCCATGCCCAACAGCCTTCAGCAGCAGCCGGCACCAAGCGCATACGGACCCCGAAAGCTCCCCGACGCAGACGCCCCGCCCAACGTAACTGTATCTACCTCCACCATCCCGCTGTCCATGGCGGCCAGTCTGCATCAGAACCGGCCCAGCGACCTGAGCAGCATTGTGCACCAAATCAACCAGCTGTGCCAAGCGCGGGCCGGTATGGGCGGCACCTCGGTCTGCGAGGGCCAGATCGCAAACCCCAGCCCAATCAGCCGCAACCTGCTTATCAACGCCAGCTCCAGGGTTTCCTCTCATCACCCGGGCATGGGCGCCTGCCTCATGGTGGGACCCCCGGACAAACCTACAGCTCAGAACCCCAGCGTGGCTGTGCATTCACAGCCCAACATCACTGCACCCAACAGCATGCACGCGTTTCACACAGACCCGGAGAAGATGCAGCAGCAGCAGCTTCAGCACCACCTACATCAGCAGAAACAACAGCAACAGTTACAACAACAGCAACACTTGCATCAACTCCAACAGCTCCAGCAGCAGCGCTCCTGGCAGCAGCATCAAATGGCCCACATGCAGCAGCCTCCCGAGGGCGCCCACCCCTGCAAGAACCCGAGGATGGACCCTCCTACTGAGTGTAACTTCCCCTCTCACACCCTCAACTACCCCCACAAGCTGCCCAGCACTGCACAGTCGTTCCCTCTAAAACACCAAGTAGAAAAACCGCCACAGCAGCGGCCCTCGTCCCCTGTTAACTGCCCCGTCGGCTCTCTGCCTTACATGAACGGTCACTACATGCAGCGGCAGTGGGGCAGCCTCCCGCCCGCTGCTGCCAACAACAACGGATCAGGTCCTCAGGAACTGCCGCCGGCTTTCCAGGGAGGGCAGCCGGCCACAGAACGCATCCCCGGAGCAAAGTACCGGCCGGGGAAAGAGGAGCCGATCGGTCAGTCCAAAATGATGCCCAACATGGATTTCCTGGGAGGTGAATTCCAGATCCCCAGTTTTCGGGAGCAGAACCTGGACGCGATGGAGAAGATGCACAGGTCGGCCATGGGCCAAGTCCAGGAGCCCAGCAACGGCGGCGGCATCCACGCTCACCACCCGGGCTACAGATAAAAGCATGTGCTTCTCCTCACTTTGGTGTGTTTTGAGTTCGCTTCTTTCAGCTTCTCTGGTTTGAGATCTTGCAAGTGATCAATTCCATTTTATCGCTTCAGAACTTGATTTGAAGAGCCACCACATTGCGATGTTTTAAAGTATTCCTCAGGTCTTAAGCCATGTCGTACCTATGTTGCAGATGAAGGCTTTTTGAGATTGTTGTTCCACTGTTTGCAGAATCTGTTCATCACTGGCATGGATTTGCTGCTCTGTACATGTATATACATATATATTCAACAATATTCAGTTACAGCTTATATTATTACAGTCGTCACAATGCTTTTCCTAGGTTGACACAACTTTTATCAGCATTTGTGGCCTTAAAACTGCTCAAAGGCGAGATTTAGGATGTCAGTGTGTAATGTTAACATTTGCAGTTATTTATCCTCTTAACAGGTTTCTGATCCATTTCAATAAGAAGGTAATGTGTTTATGCAATTAATATGACTGTTGATAAGATAAACTGCAGGAGCTCCCTCATGTAGTTGGGGCGTTAATGGGCCAAAGAGCCGCGACTCATCTATCAGGAATACAACATGGCTTTTGAACTGCACTGTGAGTAGTCCAGGTGCACTGCTTCATGGGTGAACGCAGTGTGCAAAACAAAAAGCTAGCTATCGCTGTTGAGCAGAATTTTGGTTAAAAACAAATCAAAACCAGCATTAGCAAAAACAATAATATCCTTTATGTAGTTTCTCTAATGTTTGGGAAGTCTAAAGTGCCCTGTTTTTAATAATTTCTTTGGTAGTAGTTGATTTCTTACTGTTTCTTTTTTTTTTTTTTGGTCATATTCTGTAGATGGTCCTACTTGAATTGTAGAAATGACTTGTAAATGTTCTTGCTGAACTGGCAAAAGGAGCTGTGATCCCATTAGTCCCTGATTTGTCCACAGCTAATGTGAAGCAGAATCCCGTGGTTGTAAGAGAACGAAGGTTTAATGTTTGTCAGTATGTGAAGAGAAAATTGATCACTTGCAAGCTTGCAAGTTGTACAAATAATGCAAGCCGGGGAGGTGTTTCAGGCCCTGTTCACAGCTGCAGGTTTCATGATCTGATCACAGGTACGAGCTCGAAGCATAGATGCGGTCGTATTCAGAGGTGGTTGTGTGTGTTCAGGATGAAAAGACGGCATCCTCTGCAAACATACGCGTGATAGTGGTGGCTTAAAAGACCAGAGATGTATCATGAATGCTCCTCCACCGTCATTCTAAAAGGAGGGAAATGATGCCAGAGGATCACCTCCTCAAAGTACTTATGTTGGCATCAAAGGTTAAAGTTGAAACATCTGCTGATACGCTAAGAAAACAATCCAACTTAAATTTCAGCTTCAAGGTACACTAGTAAAATGTGTTTTTAGTAAGTAATGAACAATAACAAAGCCAGTCTGTTGAATCCCCATGAAAATGATAGTGGAGCACTACTTGCTTTTTCATGATTATCATAGTGTTGTTTGAGATGGACACCTTGACGGCGCTCCAAATGTGAAGCCAGAACATGTCTATCTCCCCCAGGTGGCTGGCTGCAGTATATTTCATAAATTTTTACTTAAAGGGGTGATATTTTGCCGAACCCACTTTTATTTTTCCTTAGAACATTTACTTGTTGTTGACTCTAATAGTTCATAAAGTTTTGAGTTTGAACCCTCCAGGTTCTGCAGCTCTATCTTTATATTAATTTTGGCAACAATTGAGTGGATTTCTATGATTTTTTTCTTAATTTGTTACGTTTATAAGTAGTTATGTTGCTGCATTTGCACATATAAGGTCTAGACTTCCGAACATCTCTGAGTACGACATCAGCAGCAGCAGTTGTAGTCCATACAGCTAATTCCCAGTTCAACACATCTGAAGCATATTTATACCTAATATTTCTACACACCTATCTAGCAAAGACATGTTGAGACGTTTAACACCATAACTGGCTGGTTTGACTATGATTTCAATGCATTTGTATTTTTTTTGCTTGTGGTAGACACAAATTTATTGATTACGTGTCTACAACGTGCTAATTCAGTCTTGGGTTTAAAGGCATCTAAATTATATTTAGACTGACTTTCGACACAATGCTATAAAAACACCATGTCACAAATTATAGAATGTCCATGATGCCTAAACTCTCCTTTCTTGTCTCAGATCGGTTGGGATTCCCAGGTTCACTTAGTGGACTTGAGAATAGTAAAGTTATTATAGAAGTGGTGGTTGTTGTTGGTTCTTCTTCTCTGTCCTCCAGGTCAGACTCTGACTCAGACCTATGAGGCTGAAGGACACAGTTTACTGTTGTTGCTATTATTAATTATAAATTGTAACTTCCAGAAACTTTTATCACTAGACCAGCATACTGTATCCTGAAAACTACAAAGATGGCTGAGCAGCACAGTCGGCATCCTGCAGTGGGTGCGGTGTGAAGTGGTTCATTGTATTTAAAGGGCCAGCGCTCAAAACCACCTGTCTTGACATTACTCAGAAATGGACTTGAAGATGGACCTGTGGAGTTGAATTAATGAAGAATTCAGACCCAAACATAGCATTTACAGTTTGTTAGACCACAAGGAAATGTTTTAAAATGCAAATTATATTCTTAAAAAAAGCTAAATATCACTCCTTTAAATTTCAGCTTCAATGTACAATAGTAAAATGTGTTTTTTGTTAATGTGGCAAAACCAATAACAAAGCCAGTCTGTTGAATCCCCTTGAAAAGGATAGTGGAGCACTACTTTATTTTTCTTGATTATCATAGTGTTTCAGATGGACATGTTGATGACCCTCCAAATGTGAAGCCAGAACATCTCTAGCTCCCCCTGGTGAGGGGCTGTATGTTTAATCAATCCTTCAAGTTATTTAATGGGGCGTAAAGAACACTAACACTGTGATTTCAGCCATTTAAGGTGGATCTCATGACTCGTGATTTGTGTTTGTCAACTTTCTGAACATTTGGTTTTTAATAAGTTATTTTACTTCTGCACAAAACACAGGCATCATGGTGGGTTCAAAAGTTGTGGGATTTTGGTTTCAGTTGTAAACGGCGTATAATGACCATGTGTCCTTCTTTACATACAGTCGGTGTGTGTCTGATGGCTAGGTCGTAGCTTGTCTACAAGAAACATGAAAGCACTAGAAAACTAAATTGGTGAACAGGGTTAGTCATCAAAGTACTTATTTTCCATGCAATGAGCATTAACTTTTTTTTTTTTTTTATCATTTGGTGGCATGTGGTCATCAAAATTTGTTTTATGCGGGCTTGAAACTTGACACTTTTTGCAGGCTCTGAAATGTGCAGTAAAAGACAACTTGCACGATAGATTAACTTGTTTGCTTGTAGAGCGGCAGCGTGGTCGTCTCATTACAGATCTAAAGTGTAATGCCACCGACGACCACTAGATGCTGCTCTAGCCTCTTGAACACTTCCAGGATTCATTCTGGTCTCATGCACTTCATTTAGATCCTCATATAAATAAAATAGAATTTAAAAAATATATAAATTTGAGTAGGTCTTCTGTAAATTATTGCGTTTTCATTAAGATTACAGGTGATGTCTGCAGAGTCAGACTTTCAGAGCTAATGTGATACAAACTAAACGTACCTTTGTCCTCACAACTATGTTGTCAAATGATTTTACAGATTTGTTGACCTATCACCCCTTGTGTTCCCTTAGTTCCACCTTTTTGTCCAAATATGGCTCTGGACTCCAGAATAGTCACCATGGCCAAAACTTGAGGCTTTAATTAAAACATCACTGAACCTACAGGGTGACGTAATAGGGTGTGAATTATGGGCTGAAATATATGCCACCAGAAACGGAATTTGAATCAGTTATATTTTAATTTAACTAGACAAACTTGAATAATTGCATTAAAACTTAAAATTTTAATTACATAATTTGAATTTGTGTTGTATAATTTAAATCATTGTGTTGAAAAGCTTAATCTGGATAGTGTTTGAAATTTAATTAATTAGTCCAGTAAACTTGAAACTGAATGTAAGATTATGAAATTTGAGTTTCTCTGAAATTATACTTGATTCTCACTGAAAATTCAACTCATTCAGTTCCCAAAATTTTATTTCAGTTTATTGTGACAGACATCCAGGTGTCTGTCACATTAAATTGAAAAAAAATTTTGAGAACAATTTGAATTTTCAGTGAGGAT
>JAPTGZ010000006.1:40705458-40716950 GCA_029814645.1 Fowleria isostigma | reverse complement strand
AAGAACTGATGTGATTTTGGTTATTATTAAGAAAACCATGGAAAATGGATAGATATCAGCTCTGAAATTAAACTATCAGATATTTTTGTTATTATATTTGTCCAAACAAGTGTACCTTTAATGTATATATTATTGCATGTGAAAATTATACTAAATGTCTTGAAATACCCTCAGGGTCATATTTAGTCCTTTAACATCTGCAAACGTCATCATAAACTTGAATGACCTTTCACCTTTCCATCAAATGCTGCTGTTACCATGGGAACGGTTAGCTTTCTGCCTACGTATCTAGCATGTCTGTGGGCATAAAAGATGACATTACGTAGCGGAGTGATTCAAACTGATACTTTGATCACGAACTCCTCTTTCAAAGTCATTGTTAAACTGTAGGATCCTGCAGTGACCTGGTTTCTCCACTAGAGGTCACCAGAGCTCTGGATAATCCTCAGACACGTGAACATCATCTGACTTTGTATTTAATGTAGTTTCGTCATGTGGGTGAATCCTTATGTAAAAAAGACAATTTGGGGGAAATCAGTAGGTTAAAAAAATCTCTGCAGAACTTATTTAAGTATTTCTGTTGACTGTTTAATTATTTGACTGTCACTTATTTTCAGATTCAATAAATTCTGTGAACTGACCTTAATGTGGTATTTGGTTCTACAAATAAAACTGAATTAATAAAACTATGATCTCAGTCGCCTCATGTTTATCTGGAAGAAACAGCCTGACTCTGATCTTTTTCTTTTCCAGTGTGTCTGATGTGTTTGTGACACTTTCCATCTGTGACCTGTTTGCAACGGAGACAAACAAGTTCTGTCAAGTTTCAAACTAAACTGGTTTGTTAACTCACATCACATTCATCAACTGTGAAAATGACGGTGCAAAACTAAAGGAGATTATAGTTAAATCTATTATCATTCACATGTGGGGCTTCATTTTTGCAGTCTCTACATTCTTTTGGTTCTTGTTTAACACGCTTCAGATAGTGTGGAGATGAGAGTCTGATAAAGATTGTGTAACATGTACATATAGGCGTAGTTAAGTCAGTGATGACAAAAACGACTCAGTGTTCTAATATTTTACTTCAAATACTAAGAAAAAAAATAAAAATTTGTGACAAAAATACACTACAGTATTTGATGTTTTACGTTTAACTGTTTCAAAATACTTAGTTGAAAGTTTTAAGCTTAAGAGCTGACGTGTGCAGGATTAGAACACTAAAAAAACACTACATCCTTTCACTGCTTTGGGTTTAATATATACATGGTTGATATTTCACTTTTGCTCAGTAAGTAACAGCGGATCTCATTGGTCCTATTAGAATCTTTTTTGCATGTGGTAAACCTCATCTCACATCAATGACATTGTAATGACAAAAACAGTACTTTTAGACATTCGTTTTCTTTTGTCTATTTTAGTCACGATACACGAGTTAGCCCTGGACTGCCAAATTTTTTTTTTGACCGTCTAAAATATATACTCACGGAAAAAATAAAGTAAGGTTTTAAATACTTATTAGAAATTTAGTTTTTTCAGAGACAATGTACAAATACACCTCAAAAGGAAGAGATGCTTTGTACCAGTTAGCTACGAGCTACTTCCATCTGCCGTCTTTGGGCAGGTGTTTGTCTTGATTCAACTATTAAACTTATATTTAAAGTATTTACCAGTGAATATATAAAATACTATTAAAAACATCTCAGTGCATCTCATGTTAACCCAGTTGAGAATTGAAGATGTTTTATTAGATGCATTGTCATAATAAAACTAAACAAAAACCGATGAATGAAAATAATGTGTCTGGTTGAAGAACAGACGGACTTGGCTTTAGATTGTTGTTTTTTTTATTTTCTTACAACAAAAACATTCCCCCGTCTGCAGATCAGACGTGGAGATGCACAACTGAACGTCAATTAAAATAACAAAAAAGGAAACATGAGCTGTAATAAAAGTCTCAAAAACACAACTCATACAAAAGCACGTTGTCTGCTGCTGCTGAGCCACCTGATCATAAAACCATCCCCTCCAAACGTCGCCACATCAGGCTACGAAACCAGCAGAATACAAAACGTAAAAAGGACAACAGAGTTGGAAACACACAAGTACTGACACTGACATCTGGAGCAGACGTGTAAAAACTTTAAATGTAATATATCAAATATGTTTGCACTGCAGGGGTCCATTCCTATATCACATGGGTTAAGCCAGTTTCCCCCGGGTGCGTTTACGAGCAGTCATGTCTAAATACGTATGAAAACGGGAATGATGGGACCTTTGACATCCTCCTCTGCTACCAGGCTGCGCTCAGTTGGCGTGCTGAACGGTCGAGAAGCACAACTTGAGGGTGTACGGGTACGGACCGGCTGCAACAGGAACAGAAAACAAAGACATTTAATACTTTAGGATATTAACATTCAGTGAAATGACATCGGATTTTTAAAAAAAATTTTTAAGTCATCAATATCCACCTTTACGTACGAAAATAAAAAATAAAAAAATTTAAGGGCTATTTTTAATTGCAAATATTTTTCATATTTAGATAATTTTTTTATTAATGACAAAATGAACAGTGTTCATTTTTTGTTTTACACATTTAACACTGGACAAAAAATTTAAGTCTCTCACATGAAAGAAAATGAAATGAGTTTTGAAGCTGAAACTGTTTCATATGAGTACATCCAGCTCAGCCAATCAGACGCCTCCGTTGGGTTCGTACGTACCTGCGTTCTTCATCTGGTAGTGGTTCATCAGGGCGAGGGCCTCCATGGCGTCGTTGATGGACTCCCACTCCAGAAGGCCGGAGGCGCTGCGGTCACTGGGGGCTGCGCCGCCTGGAGGTCAGAGGTCAAAGGTCAGCAGGGTTCAAAAACACAGCACACATTCACATCGTGTTCTTTAATGTCCGTTTTAGAAGATTCTTACTTTTTCCAGTGAACATCTTGACATTGGTCGGGGCTTTGACGCCGATCTCCTCACAGATCTGGAAAGAACACAACGACACTTGAATCGGACAAAGTTAAAACATGAAACTATTTAAAACTTAGGTCATTAAAAAGTACTAGAAAACCACAGTACGTATACGTTCACTAATATTTAATTGTCTGTTTGGACCTTCAGCCTTTTTCCAAACTGACGATGACGACATCCCTTTGACATTTCTCAAAACATGAGTCGACTAGACGTGATACCATAAAAGTTTCACCAATCAAGACATAAAAAGGTCAACATGATACAAGTTTAAAATAAACTTGAACCATGTTCCAAGAACCAAGTGAAGAGTTTTAATTTTTCGAAGGATTTTCTTTCAAATTATTATAAAAAAACTAAATTTAAAAAAAAATGACATTTCTGGTCACAAATGTTCTGTGAATTATCCTGAATATAAAGGCTGAGTTCACCCCGGTGGTCAACTCCATAAACCCATATTTTTAGGACCTTTGAGACCATGCTGTATGTCCTCTAATTCCACATTCAGATTTTCGTTTTTCTTCACAGACCTGGGTGAAGACCTCCGTCGTGACATCGGGCTGGGCGTTGAAGAAGTGCAACACGTTGCTCGGGTGCTGGATGCGGTTCTTGGCGGCCTGTTCCGGGGAGGTGAAGCGGTTGTTCCTGGAGCCGTGGAAGTCCTTGAAGCTGCTGGAGCCGTCCTCCAGTTCGTAGCACTGACCGGGGACGATGGCCTGCTGCTTGGACACGCTGTGGGAGGACGAAAAGAGGGTCAGGGGTGGAGGTACGGGGGTCTGGACCATGGAGCAGGTCCAAGGGTTTCTGGGGGTCAGGGTTTAGTGTGAATCACTAGACTGAACACGAAACCAGGTCTGGGCCGGGTCATGTTCAACGTAGTGGATCAAAGCCTAGAAAAACCTCCACCCCACTGATCACAGATTTGATAATGGATACTTTAAATATGGTGAGTTTCATCTGGAAATCATAAACATTTACATCAAGGGTCTTAAACTCATTTTAGCTCAACGTCACATTGAGCCCAACATGATCTGAAGTGGACCGGACCAGTAAAACAACAACAGTGAAGAGAGAAAAATAACATTCTGTTTACATCTACAAACTATCCTTTGAAAAATATGAATATGAACCTGAAATCTCCCAAGACAAATAAGTGCAATTTTAACAATATTGTGTCAGTTTATCATTTACACACGTTCATTACAACTGTCAGTGGATCTACAAACACATTTAATAACAGACAGAATATTGGTAAAATTCACTTATTTTTCTTAAGACATTTTGGAATATTCACATTTTGTTGTGAAAGGATAGTTTATAAACATCTTCATGTAATTGTACTTTATGTGTTATACGCGTTCATTTTAATTCGTTGTCTCAGAGTTCTTTATTTCAATCATCATCATCATCTTCCTCCGGGGCCGGGTCATGGAGGCAACAGTCTATTTTTTCACTATATTTCTATTTTTTAACAATAACAAATGTTCCAAATCTAGTCCATAACAATGAAAAAAATTCAGATTTTCTGCCACATTGCACAGGTAGTCAGTTAAGAGATTAAAATTAGGTTTAAAATTACTAATAATATTTATCCAAAATATTTTAACAAGGAAATACAGGTAAGTCTGTCATGCGTTCATGTGATATTGACCAGATTAACTACATTCACAGTCGACCGTCTGTTGCTTTTAGCCTGCGTTTATTATTCAACGATTCACTAGTTGAATTTGTTCATGATTACTTTGTTTTATTGACATGTTTGTCTAAACCCGTCCTTGTGTGCGTTTGTCATGTGATGTCAGCTCTGCTCTCAACTGGATTCTGAAAACCTGGCTCACCTCGTGCTTACTTAGTGTGACTGGTCGTTAACCTGCGTTAGGTCGAGTAAATTAAAGACGTGGGTGTGCTGAACCCGTTCTGCTACACACCTCCAGGTCAAACTGGAGCACAGGCTGATTTATGAGGCTACAGTAGTTTCACAACCGTCATCATCAGTGTTTGTTTGTGTCTACAGATACTTGATCTGAAAGTGTATGCCGTTAAACCATCACAGGATTCTTTTAATTTTATTACTCATTTCCTGGGGCATTGTTGTAGGTCAACATACCAAACATTGAGCTTCTGCCCAAACAGGAAGTTGTTGTTGAGGTGAGTGATGGCGCGGTCCACAGCGTAGCAGTCTCCCATCTCCACCATCGCTGCTCCAGGTTTACTCTTCATGAACTTCACCTGCACAGAAAACAGGTTCATCATGAATGTGACAGTCGATATTTGAGTAAGAAACTGTCACAAGAGAAAACGCAATCCTTCAGTGCCAAAATATTTCACATTTGTAGAGACTGCTTTTTTTTCCTCCACATACACAAATCTGGCAGGTCGAGTAGTTTATTATAACGCCACAAACACAGATTTTCTAAAAGGCTTATGGGAGAGAGAACTCAATGTTGAAGTACAGCTGTTCGGTTGATGTGTTGGTGTTTCTATGCATCCCTCTCTGATCATGTGGATGTGTTCTATACGGCCCTCAATTTAATTTATTTCAAGCGTGCATCTCCTGAATCTCACCTGTATAAATTTGAATTTCAATGTGTAGGAACAAAATGTATGTTTTGACATATGTTTTATCTTTTGAAAATGTAATATATATTAAAAAAACAGAATGCAGTTTTGTCCCTCAGAGGCAGCTGTCATTACTTAACACACATTCTTTGAGATTTCCAGACTCGCATAACAAAGACGTCTGTTCAAAGAGCTGCTTTTCTCTTGTGTACTGATTTAACATTAATGGAGGTTTGTTACTCATCCATGAGGCTGCTGCTGTCCTGAGTTGTTTAAACATTACTTAACATCTTCATCTTACAGAGAAACTACTGCAGGATGAAAATATTTAGGAAAAAGTAACCAAGATTAATTTAGTAAACATATGTCACTGTCCGGTACTGACCCGCTCTACGTTTCCATAGAGACAGAAGATGTTGAAGACGCGGTCCGCGTTCATCTTCACAGGTTCCAGTCCGTACACCATGACGACAGGAGAGTCGGCGTGAGCGCCGTACTCCCCAGGAGGAGGGGGAGGAGGTCCATATCCAGGCCCGTAGCTTCTGCCTCCACGCCCTCTCATTGGTGGACCGATGCGCCGGCCTTCATAGGGTGGGGAGCCGTAGCTCTCATCGTAACCATGGTAACCACCCCCTAAAAAATGATGTGGAGAAAAGCAAATATTGAAAAACTGACTCTTTACTTTCAAGTTTCACTTCCACTCAACTACTTTTGTTTCATCTTTTCATACCTGGGACAATCACTATGTGGAATGTGTGTGACTGAAAACACCAGAGGGATCGAACACTTCTGTGACATGATTTAGGAATTATCAAAAAAATAAAATACAAAGAAAGAGCTACAACATGCATTTGAGAAATACAAGTTAGAATTGACCTTTACATCAGGTAGTTTGCCATCTGAGGCCGAGTAAATGCTGTATACCACGAAGAAACAGCAGTAATAATTCCAAGACCCCAAGTGACATTTCTTTTGTGCTGTGATAAACTGGTAACAATATTTTGTGCTGTGCCTTTGGAACAAATGGCTTTTGTTGATTAAATTACACACTGAATAATGCTGTCTGATACTCCAATTCCATTTCCTTCACTATTTTTTTTTTTAAAACTAAGTCCAGACATTCCTTTGGAAAATTTAATCTGCATCTGATTGATCATCTGGTGACTGTAACAAATAAACCGATTAATCTGGTCCAACAGGCCATTTTAAATACCACTGAAGTGAGTTTGGCTCCAGTGTTCATGTTTATTATATTGCTCAACAGAAAAAGTCTGACTTTAAAAGGTACATGTATAATATTCATAGTTTGAGACAGACATTTACAGATTAATTGAATCTGCAGTAATTCAGATGTATTTATTTCTCAATAAATCATCATTATAGCGTGACTACATTGGGATCATGGAGTCTTACCGTACTCAGCCGGGTGGTCGCCCAGCAGGGCGGGCTGCCGCTGGCGCTTGTTGGGGTTGGCATTCACATCTTCTGCGAGAACATGAAGACAAAAGACGAGGAGAAGCAAAGGAGAGAAAGAGTTGCAGATTAATACGACAGCAGGAGACCACAATGAGACGGGCTTCAGTTTCTGCATGACAATGGGATGAGCATTCAGATTCACATCTATAACAGCTGACAGATGCATTACCCAAGTCAAAACCAAAAACTGACTTATTAATGACAAGACCTCCCTGCATACACACACACACGCACACACATACCAGTAACAATACTGCTAAAAAGCATTGAAGTATTAAAATTTAATTAGTACGGGAGACAAATACATGCATATAAAATAATCACGTTGCCTACGAGTATGACAAACCTCCACAATCCTGCCCCCATATTAGACTCCAGGCAGATAATATAAAACCTGCTACAATAATGACCGACGGTCTATATATTATACAATTTGTGGAGGAAAATGGGAAAGGAGTCATGTAACAGATGGCCAGACCTACATTAGATTCCAAGAACGCTACCCCAAAACTCAAGCTCATTCAATCAGAAACATCCACAGTGGGACCATCGGGGCAGGGGGGAGGGGAGGGTGGGTAAACATGAGGTGGACGCTGATGATCAAGGACGTGAGGGGGTAAGGATATCAAACATAAGTCACTCTGCCTAATTATCACAAATGGCTAAATTTAAGAATAGTTTGTACGCTCAGACACACCTGCATTGCTCCCATTGCCATCTGCATCACCATCTGTACAGGTACACAATAATCATACACAATCAGAATGGAAGCCACGTTAAAGAGTCAAAGGTACAGTTTTCCTGGGCAAATGTCAAATGGCCCCCGTTTAATGCTCGTTTGGGAGAAATGTAGGGAAATGAACTCTGAAAATAAAATTGGTTTGGTATCTTGATATCATAACAGAAAACCAATCAGCTTAAAAGTATAATTTGTGGTGGAGCTGAATATCAGTTTAAGTCGACACAGGTTCACTGAAAAACTGAAATCCTGAGGCTCAGAAACTCCTGGTTTACTCCTGCCTTGAACCGTTTGTTTTTGGATCTGCACCGAAGCGAATACTAAAAATCACACTAAAGTGATCGCTCGAGGCAGAAGTAAAGCAGCAACTTCTATGTTCGGTGAGGTTAAGTTACAGCTTTTGTTTTATGTTTCAAGCCAGTAGTTTTTTACATTATTAAGAATATTCTGAGATTTTGCATCCTAAAAAAAGGAAATAGACCAGGATATAGGCTAAAGATGCTAATCACTATAAATAACACCATTTTGTAGAAGCTAATGCCCCATTACAGCCACAGTGAAAGACTTAATCAGTATAAAATTACTCCAGTTAATCCAACGGGCAGACCAAAGTCCATAGACTCAGTACTGCCCCTAGTGTTACACAATGGTTTAATGTACAGGACAGAGTGGAGTTGTTGGATAAGATAAAGCCCTGCGATGAACTGGCGAAATGTCCAGGGTGTACCCCGCCTTCGCCCTTAAGTAGCTGGAATAGGCTCCATGCGACCCCCGTGACCCTAGTGAGGATAAAGCGGGTTCAAAAAATGAATGAATGAATGTCATCTCAGGAGTCACTGGTCTCATTTGCTGTATTTGGACTCTACTTGTTGTCTTTGTAAATTCCAGCTCCATTCACAAAATTTTGGAATTAGTAGAAGCTTAAATGTCTGTGATGGGCTGCTCGCTTTTCAGGTCAACCTTTCAAAGTGTCTGGTCATTGAATAAAACAAGCAAAAAGCTGCTCAATTAAGAGAAATAATTTTCCTCACAAATGTTTTCATGAAGTTTCCAGGCTGATTCGTTAAGTGAATGGAAGCATTAGCTCACTCATCACCTTTCAATTCAAAGTCTTTTACATATGTTCACTTCTGATTCCAAAAGCAAGTTTGTCAATTGCCAAACATGCCAACTCAAGGCTGTCCAGAAACCTAGTCCTGTCCACCTCTGTTGTCTGATTACCATGCCAAGTGCTATACAACACTGCAATATATTGCACTATTTTTTGGTATAACATCCTTCATATTATTTTGTCAGACTAAGAAATTTATTTATTTTATAATGTTTTAAACAATAAATATCACAAATTATACCTTTAAGCAGTTACATGGTTTTGGGCAGTGCAGCCATGGTGGCTGTGTGATGAAAATCCTCCCAGGCTTCAGGTTTGTGACACCTTATAATAAACAGGGCTCATCAATGGTCAAACACATCCCACTGACACAAAGGTTGAGAGAAGTTTTACACCCCTCCTGCCACCAGATTTGAGACATGATTTAACCCCTGTTGGCTGTAAACTGCCGACAGTGATGAGACAAAGCGAAGAGACATAGCAGTAGGGTTAAGTGACATTAGAAATGCAGGCTTCAACAGAACCACAACCATCACCCTCCTCCAGAAAAGAGAAAGATACAGCCTGTATGGGGGAAAAACATTGAGTCGTGTCAGTCTTGTGTGGCCATGTTGGATGCTGGGACTTGGGTCATGTAGTGCTGTGCGGTTATGTTCCCCGAGGAGGGTTCTCAATTTACTTACTGCATTCTTACAAACAGTAGGAGAAGACATTTGCTGCAGCAGTTCCACCACTCTCCACTCAATTCATTTCATCCCATACTCTTATCCATTTCCTCTTTTGGGGAAACAACTCTCCACCTCAGGATCGACTCCTGGTTTTATCAAGTTGAAAGGCCCATTGGGTGGGTCGGGTGGCTGTTTGGCTGCCGTTTCCATCCTTTTTGTTCCATTTTGGAAAAGTCCCCTTTAGCGCCCACTGGTAGGCCTTGAGGCTGCCATAGAGCACATTTCAGTTGGGATGCTGGCTCCTCTTAGCCGCAAATTGCCAAACCTGCATCACATGGAAGGCGTTACACAGGTTCTAGAGACTTTAAAATACTTAGAAAGAGAGCTGCACTCAAATAAGGGCTAGCTAAGACAGGGATGCATGTAGTAAGAAAGTCAGAGGGAGGGAGAGATGAGATAAAGAGAAATAGCAAGAGAAAAAAGCTGAATTCCATGTGAGGTAACACATTAAAAGGGATCAAAAAACCACACAGAGTGGGCCTAACTGGACTGAGTGTGCTTGATGGTGTTGTCAGCAGTGTCTTGTCTTCATCAGTTGTCTTGTGGTGACTCCAGTGTGACGGAGTTCAGGGATGTGAGGCGTCTATTGGATCAGTTGGTACGGCGTCGGCGAGTGTCGGCGAGTGTGTTTTCTGGAGTGTTCTGTTGTTGTTCGTGTCAAACAAGCAGCCCCAGACAGTACAGGAAGTACAGTACCGCCACTTTTACAGAAAATGTGAGCTCGGCCAACCGGTTAGTTATGAGTACGGTTGGTTTGCTCTACTGAGAGATGTCTGTCACTACTTCTGTTTGGGTGGATGTTGTGTCCTCGTCTCCATGTGTCAGTCGCTCATGTTGGATAAAAGGATGAAGAAAGGGGGACGGAGGGAGGGACCGAGTGTAGCTCAGTGCCCAAAACCTCCCCCGTGGTCTAGCAGTGTGCGTTGTCTTCATGGCTCTGGTGTTGGAATGCACAGATGAAGGAATGAGTGACTTTATCAGTCCTACATCATCGAGGTGTCTTGCAGTTTAATCCCCTTGTATCTGAGGGGACTGGTGGGGGGTGGGTTCTTTTGTGGTGGATACTGAGTGGTGGTGTTGTCAGCATTGTCAGTATCTGCCTCTGCCTCCCTCAGCAACAAATTCCTCTGCATGATTTTGAGATGAACCAGATTCACCGGGAGCAGAGGTGAGGAATTCGTCATGCTGCGTACAGTATATCCTGTTCACTGATAACTGGTCCATGCCTCCGTTCTCACCTTCTCAGCTTACACCGTGATAGGGCTGCACAATCTATCAATGTCATCGAGGTGTGCACAGGTGCAAATAGTCACGTCGCAGGATGTTTCGGCTACAGAAAAGGTGATATTGTCCAGTGTCTTCAGGGGATCGGAGCACTCACCTGCTTATGTGTTTGGAGATTTAATGCTGTGTGGAGTTGGTGCAAACACACCAGAGGATGACAACACTCAGTAATGTTTATTATTTAAGTTGGTATTATCTGTGTATTCACTAGTAAGAGTAAATCCCTACATTTGTATTTTTCCTGGCATGTATACAGTGCTCAGCATAAATGAGTACACCAAGAAATTTGTCATAAAACTTTAGTTTTCTTTGAGAATCAACATTTTCTATGGGACACTGCAACACATCATGTTCTCAGTTAAGAAAATGTTCTATAAAACTCAGTTTTGTCCAAAATTTTTGAAACTATACTTGTGTTCATTGAGATATTGATTGAAATCTTACCTTTCAAAAAGGGGTGGTGTACTCATTTATGCCGAGTACTGTACATTACACAGAAAAAGAAGAAAAACCAACAAACCAAAACAGTGCAGCGTCTGCCATTATTGTGCAGCCCTACACTCTGGCATCTGGCACAGTCGGGACTGTTTATCATTACTTTGACAAAGTTCAGTGAAATAGCACA
>JAPTGZ010000006.1:40689665-40705358 GCA_029814645.1 Fowleria isostigma | reverse complement strand
CTCCCCTTTAGAGAAACCACAAATAACAGCCTTCAATTTACGACTGGCTGATTGCTGGATTAGTTCAACACTGGAGGTAAAAGGACAGTGGAAAAGACCAGAATCAGCCTCGATGACAAGGAAATGTGTTTTTAGTGACCACACGTCAAGTAAAAGATGCATGTGTTGTATATGCTGACTGGACATGAAACACTGTTTACAACATGGGCTGACAGCTTAAAAAAAAACAACACAAAACTTACAGGTGTGGTCGGAAAGGCAGGTACAGACGGCAATGCCAAAAAAGACAGCTTTGCAAACAATGTCTATGTATTCATAAGTCAAATATGTGAAGGAAGAAATATGTCAATTTGCACATTCCTCAGATAACAATGAGGCCTTCTTCCAACAACAGGCAGCACGGCAGAACTCCATGACAGACAATGAAGCACGCTACGGTAATAAATGTAACACATAATAACTCCTAGTATGACATGTCTGCAGTCTATTCATGTTAAATAATTTAATCGATTTTTTAAAAATCATTACAAAAAATTAAAAAAAAAAAAAAAAAAAATTAAAAAAGGTCGAACAAAAGGAAATAAGAACCTCTACTTTAAAATCCCCAGTGGACAAAACGGTGTAAATCTGTGTGGGCTGTATTTCACCCATTTATCAACCAAGGCTTTGAGAATGATATTACATATGCCAGAATATTTAACAACTACAAAATGACAACAATGACTTCAGGACTCAATAGTAATGTGGTAATCACAAATAATTAAACAGAGAAGTTAAAAAGACCATAGTCTTGGAAAATCCGTCATAGCAACTACATCTTCCACATTCCCAGAGAAAACCCCCGTTGAGGAACACACTACTCTGAAAATGTGAATGACAACATGTAACATAAGCTACTTCAGGTTGACTGATAATGGGTTTTCAAAGGCTGATATAACAATTTCTTTAAAGGAAAAAGACAATATGGGATTAAACTGAAAGTATTGGCTCACTGAACATTACACCAATCTAGATGGCTGTAGCTGCCATTTTAATTTTTTTTTTTTAGGCATTTTCAGTGATGAACACCAGAGCCGAGTTCAATAGTTTCCAAAATGTCCTATTGGTGCAGATTATTCACTAAACCAATTAACTGGTCAAAAAACTGGACAACAGCAATAAAATAGAGGCAGCTGATAGTGATGGCTAAAAAAAGCTGTAGCAACATAGCTCATTTTATAACCATGACTAAATGGTTTGGACACCCGTCAGGTAGGCACCAGGGTATATTTAAAATACATGTGAAGCTACACAAGAGCCCATTATCATTATTTCAAGGTGCATCTGCTGCAATGTGGACTAAAGTTAAGTTCAAAGGCATAGAACCAACAGTGATAATGAATAACGGGAGCACAAACTTTATCTGCTGTATAGCTTTTCAACAAACCATAACCAAACAACCACATTCCGTACCATCGTGACCACACATGCCAACATGCTACAAAGAAACAAAACAATGCCAGTAAAGAATCCTTTCCGTGTCTGTGACTGGAACAGAGACATCTAACATAACTACACCCTTACTCCATTAAAACCAGAAAAGCTACATATTTAAAAGAGCAAAATGCAACCCTGTAAATATTCAAGCTACATAAGCAACGGTTTTCAGCCCATCGTCTCCTATGAACCCTACCGTCTGGAAAAATGCAGACGTTTGGTGGCATGTCTGTAAAACTTGTCCTGCCCTTCCAACCACACCAGAGACCCTTTACACATGTTTCAATCAAATCAGATGTTTAAATCAGCACCTCTGGTCTAAAGCTGCCGCCAACTTACAAACATCAATGTTCTGGTGGAATGGTTATGAGCTTCTACATGTGAATATTGTCTTCATGGTTTCTCAGTTTTCCTAAACCTGCTGCATATAAACCTTGATCATCATGTGTAGGAGAAGTGTTAGAGCAAGCTGTAAAGCAACACTTCAGTCATAATGCCACTGTCAAGTTATTTCTCTTAAGGAAACATTAATCATGTGAGAATTATCCACTTTTGAGGCATTATGAGTGAAGAGTCTTTATCCTCCCAGCAGGCTGTTGGCTGAACCCCCCAGTAGCATATAGGATCAGTGTCAGGCTGTGGTGCTGACAGAATGTGTGTCAGGTTTTTCTGGTGTTTGAGGTTTTACCTGGGCCTCCCAGGTTGGGGTTTGTGTAATCCCAGGTGTCCTGGTCGTTCTTGAACACATTGAGGCGTGTGGGCTGAAAAACACAATTAATGTAGACGTTAAAACACACAGCAGTCACACAGCCGCTGGACCAACAGTTGCTTTGGCTTTGACTTCAGTCCCTACACAATGTTTCTATTTATATTACATTTTCATTTCACCAAGAACTATTATATTGGCACAAACCTTACTTTTATTTTCATTAATTGCATTTTTCGTCGTGATTCAACAACAAAATCACACCTTAACTACTACTTATGTAGTTTGTTCTTCAGTTACTTTTCACTTTATTTACCAACACATTTATTAGATATTTAGTTTTTTGTTTTTTTTCTAAATTACTCATTTCAATGCCTATGTATCTGTTGTGTTTAGTATTCATTTCTCTTGATTGGGTACGTTTGTGCACTGTACATTGTGTTAAAGTTAGTTTTGGTGTACTAATGCATGTTTACGATTAATTTCTTTGACATAACTGCAACCATAGTTTAAGTAGTGAAACTGGGGGGGGTAGAAAAATATTGAAATGTGGCATCAAATAAACTACATTTTTCTATGCTGTGCTACAAACATACAAAGGCTCAGCGCCAGGTCGTAACCTAAATAAACATTTACTACTGAATAGAAATAAATATCTCATCAAGTTAGACAATATGGTGACTGACAGGGGAACTCCAACATGACACACAGAACAGGGAAGCAGAGCAAAAAAAAACCCAAAACAAACAAAAACAAAAAACAAAAAAACAAAACATTAAACATTATGTGATGAAAGGAAAAAACCTAAACACAGTCGTAGCCTGAATACACCACTTCCTTCTGTTATAGGATGGTTAATTGTATTTCTGGAGTAATAAGAGTCAGATGAAGCATATGGAACGTGTAGAGATCGTATCAGGGTTGATACAGTTTAGAGACAAGAGTTCGACAGGAATCACGACATGCACTAAAATGTTCTCTATGAGAGTCTGATTTAAGAGGTGCAGCTTTTAACTATAGTTTAACAATAAGACCACAAGTCACAAGCTCCAACATAACAAATTTTAATGTAATTTATTAGTATTCTGTTATTGCATTTTATTTATCGTTTTAAAAGCCTTCTGTTCTGTGCTTGACAAGTGTTTTAATAAACAAAATGTTTCATTTTTATTCAATTGTACCCTAATTGAAACCAATTTGTGTCTTTAACTTATATTAACCTTTACATTTTCAACTCCATAAAGACAAATGCAGTTTTACCTGATGATTAAAACTGATCACCACAACATACTTTGCCCATAACATTGACTAGTCTTCCAGGATGCATTTGTTACAACACACTTTTTGGAATCAGCACTCCAAGCCAAGAGTTCCCACCTGTTAATCCAAATCAAGTCATTTTTGAGCTACATGTCACCCATAAGCACATGTGCTCAAACTGTCATTTCAAAAAAAAGGTACCCATACTGGTATTTTAGTTTGTAACTTCTTGTAAAATACAAATTTTAAGACTCATCACTCAAGGACACCTACTAATTTCACAACCAATGAAATTCCCCCTCAAAGGTTTATACTCCCTACAGAGGATCTACACAATAGGTAGATGCTATATGAGCATTAGGTGTTTGGTTCATATAAGACTAAGGGCATCCAAAGAACTAGTTGAACAATCCAGATAACTTCTGCTAGTTCTACAGAATGAGAATGAGTAGTGCCAGACCAGTCTACATCCCAGCACAGAGTTCACCTTGTCGATTATTAATTGACGCGTGGCGATTTTCCTGAGAACCTGAATTTCTCTTTCAATAGGGTCTATAAAAATAAAAGCTAAATGTTGCTAATATTAATGAAAAAGCATGTTATATTCCTTAATGATTAATTTATTGAACCATTGGGGATATAGTCCAGGCAATGACATTTATGTAATGACTAAACCTCTGCAGAGAAATCAAAACTGATCTGAAGAAGACCTCTTAAGAAATGGGCGTTATTGACTTTGCATCACTACCTGACACCATGGAGAGATTTCAGCACGGAGGAGGTTCAAGTACGTTGAGGTAGGGAAGAGGAATCTGGGGGTGGGACGTGTATAAGTGGTGGTGCGCTCTGTAAATACTGTAACTACTGCGAGACGGAAACTAAAAGTAAAACATAACAAGCTTTGGACATCAAACTACCAGCTTCTTTGCTTCTGTTACACAGCAGACCTTCCTCCAAATTTTCACTTCTAACCTGTATCCATCCACTGGGCCCCCCAGGACTAGTCTGTGTTTGGCTCCAACATGCCCCTAACGTTTCTAACCCATCAATGCTACGATCCAATGACCGACTACCACAGCAATAAATTGGCAATCATTATTTAAAATCGAGCAACATTTTTTTTTTTTTTTAAATCGACAATTGATAGTCATTTGTTTAAATTTCTAGACTGGATGAGACTAGGAAACATGGAAATGTAAAAATCTAAATAAACATGCAAAGTAATTTAACACCATTCCACAGTTTAAAACAGCAAGGAAAATCTTTAGCTCCATAAAAACTACAACAATGTTGTCATTGTTGTAGTTTTTAATGGAGCTATAGATTTTCCTATTTATATTTACATCTGAAACAAACTAGACTTGGTGGTACCGAGTTCCACTTACTCACCATGGCTGGATGACATTACAACTAAAGTGTATTTGCACAACTTAAGTGGGGGGAGCCAATTCTAAATACTCCATAAAACAAAAAAAACCAATGATTAACAGCGTTTCACATATTTATAAATAAATTAAATGACAGGAGAAATAATCTATGAGGGAAAGATTTCTTTTCTTATACTCTGTGCAGTGTCTTCATAAAAATTTCGACACCGCTGCTGGAACATTCCAACCTCCTCATTTATGTTAATGAAGGCTTGTATTGACACCAATCAGTGAATGTACATGAATGAGTCCCAGCTAAGAGCTGGTTTTAAAGTATTCCTAACACACCTATGAACAATGGTTGTGAGAGTTCCTGGCATTTTACCTTGGCATACTCAATCTTGAGTGTGCAGCACCCAGAGTAGATGTCTGCTCCGTTGAGTGAGGCCTTGGCTCGTTGAGCGCTTTGCACAGAGTCAAATGTAATGACTGGTTAAGGACAACAAGCAGATAACCAGTGCCATAGAGTGTTCATTCGTTACATCTGTAAGGTGTATTCATGCCTATGTTCACAGGTGGGTCCTACTGGTTTGTCTTCATCTGTCGAGTCAGCACTTCAAGAGTAATTACAGTTTGTCTAGTGAAATTATAACAGCTCGTGTTAGGTAATGTTCAAACAGACAGGATCCTGGAATCTAAACGTCAGACATGTATTGAAGGATATTCAACCATGGCCTGAACACCATTCTTCCTGAAGATGACGATTCTCTGGACTGGGCCACAGTTGTTGCAGATGGTGTAAAGAACATCCTGTAAAGGCAGACAAAGTTACCCATGTACACCAAAGAGCACTCAACCAATACCACAACAATTGACAAAAGGAGCAACAAATGCAATCAGTTAAGTGTTCGTCATTTATGTAGCTGTGGATCCTCCAGTTTTGGTTCCTTCAACTGTGCATCTCAGTTTTAAAGTGCCTTTGGGACTCTACTTTGAAACATTTTGATACTAACATTTCAATACAATCAATTATAGTTTCTGAAAATTTTTCCATTTTAATTTTTCAAAATTACAATTAAAACTGCAAGCAGTTATGAATGGGGGGCCAAGCCTCCCCAGGCCCAATATGGCCCACTTCAGTCAGCCCTGAAGGACGATGAACTCTGTGTGCCGTGTGTGTGTCTATGTTGAATGTGAGTCACCGGTATCCCATAACAACATCAACAGAAACATTCACTTTGAATGTTGAAAAACTTGTCACCATGATAACAGGTGATGACATCACACACCGTCAACAGTTTCATCACCCCAGCATTTTTCTATATGCAGTTTTATTCCATAAAATTTACCTCATTTGCCACAAACTGAAATGTATTATTATTGATATTATGTTAAACAACATGCACCAATCCTTACATTGAATCTTAGGCATCTATATCTGTAATTTGATTTAGAAAAAAAAAGCCCTGTCTGTAGTTATGTGGAGGAAGAGCTAAGATAAGCACACAGAGATGCTAATGTAGACAACACCAGATAGGATGTAGACGACCTGAACAAAAAGACCATTTACCGTGGTGATGGGGTAAATGGGGTTCATGATGGTGAGCAGAAGAACATTGTTAACACTTCTTGAGTCGTCAGAGTCTCCTGGCCTTGAGATCTTCTGGCTAGTCGAGTAGTTAATAAATGCTGGGTGGCCTGCAATGTATACTTGGTTATCTGCAGCATAGGTTACAGCAGTGGAGGAGCCATTCATGTCTTCATACTCCACAAGGGCTTGGCGCTTCTTAGGCATCACCACAACATAGCTGCAGGAAGCAGGTTAAGAGGCAATTTTGGCAACTTCAATGACCAATACTGACAATTTATTCAAATTAAATGCTTCCCCTGAAGAAAGAGCACTTATCTAAATGATCTATTGTGCTGCCTCAATACCTGATCGCTCCAAATTCTTGCAATGCCTCCACCAGATCAGCCTCTGTCACGCCATCCACCAGCCCACGAACGTGCACCACCACAGATGGAAGGGTCTTATGTGGGTCTTCATATCCCTTTGAAAAAAACAAAAAAAAGATATATGCTGTGAACGTTTACTAGTTTTACTTATGCACACTCAATGTACTTTTCCACATCTTACAAAAACAACCAGTCAGCCTCTCCCTTCCTCTTTTCAAGATTTATTACTGCATTTTCATAGTTTCCTCTCAGTTTGGGGAAGGTTTCAGTTGTGTAATGCAGAAAAGTGTGTATAGGGAATAGCCGTATTAATTCATTCCCATAAAAAAATCTTCCTGGTCTAAATGTGTATATTCTGTCTACACAAGAAGAAAAAAAATACTGTTAATATTAAATTATGTACATATTTCCGTCACAATATTAGTGCATATTTAAAATACTTCGTATGTCACCTTGGAAAATACATTGTGCAAAGAAAAAACACTATTCATTTATCTTATCCATATCCGCAATATTATAAATTGTTTGTAAATGTTATATAGTGCATATATTTAATGCGCTGCATGTCGTTTTCTAAATGAGTGTCACTGTGCACTGTACTATGCCCAACTGTGCATGTGACAAATAAGCCTATATGCTGTTAAACTAGCATGCTAATTCGCGCAGTTAAAAAACGTGGCCAGTGAAAATAGTCGTGAATGGATGCAAATGGTAGCCCGGGGAATAGAAATATGTAAAAAAAAAAAACTAATTACAAAATGTGTTGGCTTTATATAGTTTACTTAAGCTGAAGCTACTATTTACGCAGAAATTAGCTCAACACAACTCGCAAATGGGAGAAGAGGAAACCACTTAATTACGCTCATGAGTAGCAAGGTTTTGATAGATTAAATACGTAATGTTCTATTCATCCATAAATGCTGATTCTTTTAACATTTACAAGATTACATGTCTTAAAGAGAGACATACATTTAACAGCTGGCCTGATAACGGACGGTGACTCGGTCGCGTTGCCGTTATCTGATTAGCTTATGACTAGCATGTTGCTAGCATAACCGGTGCTTGAACAAAGCCGGTTGAGATGAGGCCCAGTCGGGGAAACCGCCCTCAAGTAAATTCGCTCGGTACAGCTCAGGTCTAGCCGCAACTTATGTTTAAAGATGCGTGAACGTTAAGGATTTCACGTTTAATTAGATGTGCCCGCCAAAAGAGGCGATTAGTTCCACAATCCGTTCGCATGCATTGATTTTAACGACGCACATCGCTTCGACACATTTTTTTCCTGCACACGTTTGAATGAATTAAATTACGCCCGAAAATAGGCGAATAAATCCCGTATGCTTGTCGTGTGGGTGAAACTAGTTAGCATGGCTCCCAAACTACTCACCGTGGCCATTCCGTCGGTTTTCTGCCTTTTCGTTGCCCTGCCGTCTTCGTTGTAGTAACGGCTCGCGGTAGTAGCCATGTTGTCCTGGTTAAAAAGGATTTGGGTTGTGACGACGAAGTGAAATGGACGGAAAAGTCAAGAAGAACGAAGCCCGCGTTGCCACGCCCAGCGAGACGAAGCGCCGCGCTCTGATAGGTTTAATGTGCTGTCAATCAACCAGTGCGCTGAGCGTCAGCCAATAGGAGAGTGAAGTTCAAGTTAATATCCCCCAATAAGCACAAGTCTACTCAATGAGCTCACCCACTTTTTAGCTATTAAATTGAATGGATTGTACTTCGACACTCAAACTAATGCAAATGTAGCTTTTCCTCACAAAATAAAATGATCGTAAAGATAGTTAAATGTTAATTGTGGTTTAAGTTTTTAATACATACAGTTAATTGTGGATAATGACTACTTTTTTGTGTTGCATTTAGATAATAAAATGACATGACCACAGAGAATGTTGAAGAGATTTATTCAAAAATAAAACTGCCACTGTCTTAACATATAAGCCAGAAACAGAAACTGTTAAAGCAGCCCTTACCGGAATCAAACTTAAGCACTGTGTATTTTAAAATCATAAATCACAGGAATAAATCTGACACAAACAAGTGGGGGGAGAAAAAAAATCTACTCATCACACACTGAACTTGATACCGTGTTTGTAAATTGGCGGTACAGCAGAGAAACAACAAACAGTAGGAATGTGACACATATAAATGCATGCAGGCCATACTGTCATGGGGTGGGAGGGGCAGGTTAAACAGCAATTGAGGTCAAAACCAAACTTAAGTTCAACAAAAAAAATAATCATGGTTGATTTTCATGGGAAAAGTTATATGCTTGGGTCACAGAAGCTCCAGTGATATTATTACTCTCAAGAAATACAAATCATCCATCTCAGATTGCTGACACTTCCTGCCCAAATCACTGTTAAAAAAAAAAAGTCAACATGCTTAATTGTTTTTTTTTGTCATATTTGCTTATCAATATCTGGGATGAAAAGATGAAACTACACAGCAAAATCCTTAAAAATAATGTCTATCAAATGAAAACAGACATCTGTCTTCCACACCGACTATACCTGCAACAATCTGAGGATGCAGGAAGACTACAGCCCTCTGGGAAAACACAACTTAAAAAGATGGGGACTAAATAGATAAGTACAAAAACAGCAGGGCTGTGGAAAGCAGACAGGGTGTCGGGGGTGAGGGTCTGTTTGGGACAGGGGGAGGGAGGGCTTCTCTCAGTCGTCCGCAGGCGTTGGGCTTCTGGTCGGACTTGCTGATCGGGAACGACTGAAACAGAAATGGAAACGTGTTAGATTGCCGCAGGGGAGGAGGGAAGAACGATCAGCCCAAAGGCCCAAACAGCTCAACAATTTCATACATCTGTGGTTAAAGTTCATGACTGGAGGGTGCTGTTTTGTCTACACTTCAATAGCTCCTTATCCTTCAGGTCTTCAACTCATAATCCTGATGAAAAACTACACATTTAAGGATATGAAATTTACCCAAAAAACATCAACAAAGCTACACTGCCTAAATAACAGGCGTTTACTAATCTCACTGCTGTAACAGGTTTATACTGTGTATGTTTGATGAGGTGAATATAAGCCTCAACCCTTCAACTAAAAAAACAAAAACAACAGGCAAGGGAGCACAACAAACTGTTCAAACCATGACCAGAAATGGAACTGCACTGTGGAAAGCCACCACTACTAAAACAGATACAGGAGGTTTATGTGGTCATGATGTATGGGGAGTAGGGGTGTAACGAAATAGTCAACTCACGAAACAATGACACGAAGATTAAAGAAAATCGCCTGATGAAATGTGACTAAATTTGGACAGTGCAAGTGACTTGGTCTAGAAATTAGAAATGCCAATTTTAATTTTACAATCTCACTTTATTTTTTAAACAATTGACAAAATCATGAAAACCTTTGGCATAGTCGACAGTGGGAAGAGCTTCTCTTTGTGGTGCCATTGCAAATGATGTCATGTTTGTTTTTCGGATCTACTGTACACGTTTCCTTTTAATTGCGTGTCACAGTATTGGATGTGTTGAGTCTTAAACCTCTGTGTCTTTCACTGAGGGGCGGGGCTGACACATGCATGTCCAGTGCAAAAAAGGAAGACTGCAATGGATTGTACCGTGCAGGGCAGACCAAACAATACATGGTTTTCCCGTTTATATTTCATCATCTTCTTCCATTTTCATGTTAAGTTAGAGCGCTGCTACGGTCGGCAGCAGGGTCAAAAATTAGCCTCAGTGCGCAGCATCTATTCGCATTCTTGAAACTTTTTAGTAATTGATTTTTATTTCAAGCATCGTTGAATTTTACTCCATTTTTTATTCCGCGAAATTTCGTGCTACGAAATTTTGTTACACCCCTAATGAAGACAAACACCTGACAAAGCCTCAGATATGTTACCCATGAAACCTGACAAAAGTCTTCCTCTTACACACAGTCCTGTTCACACATGGCGTTTACATGCTTTTCATCTGATCACAAGTAAAAAGCCTGTTTTTTTTTTTTAATGCCTGCTGTTAGGATGTGGAATGTGACCTCATCTCATTCTGCTCATATGCAGATAAACGAGCTCATCTGATACAATTTTATTTCCTGCAGGCTTTATGGATTGAGCACAAATCATCGTGTCTCCAGGCTTTGCAAAAGTATCACAAACTATCAGATGAATGAGTGTATTCGATTTGTTTGGCTATACTTTAGTAGTTGGGTTGTCAATTTTATGTTCTCACTTCCTTCAAAGACCGTCTGTTTCACACATAGGTCACATGATTTTAGGCATGACCAACATCTGAATGAACTGCTGCCATCAGTTGCCGGTAAATAGAAGCTCATTTCAGATTACGCCTAGTGCTGCCTGGGTCTTTACCAGTTGATCTTAACAAGATGGCAATGATCCACCGTGCACTTCAACAGTCGCCGCCAGCACCTTACGGTATGAGCTGATGTTCGGTTTTACTGCTTTTACACAACATACCCTCTATGATGAGTGGACATTCAGGGCTTTAACATGTTTAAGATCAAGTGGTGGTCATTCCCAGACACTCAGGAAACACTTCATATAATAAGCACGCAAAGGTGTTGACAACTTTTTAGCTGTCTTTGAAAAGCTTTAGTAAGATGCCGAGTGCTCATACTTGGTATTAATACTTATTTAACCTTTATTTTTCCAGTAAGTCGCTTGTGATTGGATCTCTTTTGTAAGGGAAACCTGGCAAAGAAACAAAAATAAAAAGCAAGTGGGAATAACAATTTTTTCCCCCTTCTCTTTCCTTCCATATGCCATTTCACTCCAAAATAAACTCACCTGATGTTTCATACCTGGTCATAACCACATTTCCACTGCGCACTTTACTGTAGATATTACCCAGCAATTAAATTTTTACTTATACATATCACAATTTTGTTGTTGCACCTTATGGTTTTATAACACTCTTGCTTGCTATACTTACATTGTTATGTACAGTGTTTTGCCCTTTACTGTATATTGATCTTGTATTCTATTATTGCTGTCTATTATGCTGTTGTTACAATTTCTCAGTTTTGGGATCAATAAAGTACATCTATCTATAGGTCACAATAGTATATGGTACATTTCTGTTAATGTGTTAAAAGAGCCTTGCGCTGTAATGAATTCTGAACGTGGTTCCATGTGTAAGTGCAGGTGTACATGGCAGGACAGGAATGTGTGTAATACATGATTGTGACATCGTTCAATATTGTAGAGAAGATATGAATTGCAATAAATCAAATGTTGAAGTAATTGTGAATGCAGGTGCAACAATGAACTTTCAGGCTGTCTTGTGACGCATTTAGGACTAGTTGATACTGTGATGGTGAAGAAATATGCACATTAGACCCCCACCCCCCGTTGATCGGATCATTGAAGACGCATGTTAAGGCCAGGTCTGAACAGGCCGATCATCAACACTCGCACATGCATACACACATACTCTGGAGCATGCTTGTTAAAAAGCCTCAACCTGATCTCTAATCACCAGTTTGTCAGACTACATCAAGCCTGTGTATCTGTCTTTTACCATCAACATGAGCTTGTCAGGGGGGTTGATTTTTGGTTACCTTTGCAGACAGTGGCAGAAACAACAAGTACAGAGAAGCGAAGGATGAAAGGACTGAAGGACGGATGACTACAACTCGGAGAGACACTGCGTTGGGAGGCTCTTGAAGACTGATCTCTCGTCAGCTCCCCCCTTCTCTCACTTTCAGAAGCTAAGACAGAGGCCGAAGAACTCTGGTAGGTAGGTAGGGGGGTCTGGTAGGTAGGTAATGGATTTTAAAAGGATGAGCTTTGAACTGTGTGGGTCAGCCCTCTGGTACGTCTGAAGGCTGGCTGGCTGGCTCTAGTAGAACAACTGTATGTGTGCGCGGGCTGATCTCGTCTGAGCGTGTGCGTCGGTCGGACGGACGGTCGCCCATTCACTTGTGGGGGGGAAGGGTCGGTCGGTAGGTCGACCTCTTTCTCGCTGTTCTAACACCAAGCTTGCAGGCGGAGGCTGATCTCAGGTCAGCGCTTTACTCAGCCTCCCGCAGGATGTACACACCGCCAGCTGGCAGACCCTGGGCCTGGGATCAGCTGCAGTGTCAGTGCAGTGCTCAGGTCCCACCACACGCTTTAAAGAAAATATGAAAAATAAACAAAACTGTGCTGCAGAGATGCTAAAGGAAAGTCACACCAATGGTGCCGTCTAGCTCAACTACACTGACATTTAGAGATTTATCAATATATCCAAATTCAAGGTGGGTTAAAATTTATGAGAAAAAAAATCTAAACAGAACATTTGAACTTTTATATATTTTTAAAAATCTGACTTTGTCTAGACTCCCGTTCAAATTCATTTACATTTTGGGTGGGGAGGATAAAGAGAATCTACATACATAGATCATGTCCCTGGGTAAAGCTATTTGACACAGATTAAACCATCTTTCGTGTGCCCTCTTTTCATTAACAACTGTTTTAGGAGCTGCACAAACAAACAGTGCAGATACTGAAAAGCAGAGCACACAAAAGAGGTCAGCTCTTCACTACTTATACCTTCCTACATCAAACCGTCGTCCAGTACAGCCCCTAAGCTCTAAGCCCCTCCCTCTGACTACTGGGCAACAGCGGAGGCTGAAGACTTCTCGGATGATGCGGATCCCTCTGCGCTGACGATTCACACTTCACCTCGGTGGCGGCCCAGCTCAAGGTCACGTGACGGTCGTGTGGCGGCTGCATGTCGGTCCCGGGTGGAAGAAGGGTCTACATAACAAACAGTCCCTGCCTACAGTGACGCTCTAAGGCTGCGGCTAACAGGAACATAACTGAACCTCTCATGGATGCAGTACAGTCTGACCTGTGGTACCTGACCTGGAGCTTCCTCATACTCAAGGGTTACATGCATTGATTAACTCGATAAGAGCTAAGCACCAACAACTTATCAAACAATCTCAACAGGGTTTCAGTACAAGATCTAGACTGAAGATTTACCTGTTCCTCTTGTGGTTGGCTGACGGAGATCGTGAACGGGATCGGGAAACGGAGCGTCCTCTGGGCGCAGATCCAGACCGAGACCGGGACCTGGAGCGGCTAGAGGGGGAAAAAAGGAAAAAGAAAGTTAAAGCATAAACGAAAAAGTGTCCTTTACAGAAAAGAGCAAATATTAACATGCCTGACAGTCCACAGGGGTCGTTAGGCTACCATTATTACAGACCATTAATTTCTGCAATTTGACTTTTAACCCATTAGTTTTGACCCAAAGGAGCAGCAAATCTTCACGTAGTAATGACTGACATAAGGTTATTAGTACAAATTTTACTAAAGTAGCAGATAAAGAATCAATCACAGCCACAGAGTGACAGCAATCACAGCAGTGCAAAAGCTTTGCTGATGTTGATCCATTCTTATCAACACCAACAGTAGTTCTTATGTTGGACTGAGGACAGTGGACACTATAGTGCAGACCTGTTCAATTTACGGCCCAATAACTGACCTTGACTGGCCCTCATGAGGTTACTGACAAATTAAAAGTCAAAGCAAATATTTATCACTGTAATAGATGCAACCAATACAACAGCACTGCTTTTATTTTGAAGGAGCAGCTTAAAGTTTTTTTTCCCCCCACACATACTCCATGTACTTGGCATAAGGCTTATGCACCGATTGGTTTGTTGGACAGTTTCAACCCATGAAGCTAACGACAAAAAAGAAAGATTGGTTTAGAATGCAGAGTTTTTAACAAACACAAACTTCTAGTGGTAAATATTTGTTCCCTGCAGTCAGAGGTAAAGAAAAAAAATATATAAATTAATAAATAAAAATATAGAACTGAGATATAATATATATAAAAAGCTGTGCTCCACATTTTCATTATATCATTGTATGGTTTCATTTACTGTTTTATAGCTATATATGGAGCAGAGCTGCAAGTGTATTGGTCTGTCCCTTAACTGTCAAAGTTTCTCATGTGACCCCATAGGAAAATTAAGTGCCCACCGCTGCTATAGTGCCTCACTACTCAGTCTAGTGTTAGACAGTGGTTTAATGAGACCGCTGCAGATATCACGAAACATTCAAAATGGACTTTAAATATCAACACTTTGCAGAGATGAGGAAAAATACAAACTAACTATAAACCTTCCACACAGTGTAACTGTTTGTTGCTCTTGGTAAACTGACACAACATTGTGTTAAACAACATAAATGCTACCACACCTTTTAAAGTATGTGAACAACAGAGCATATGCACAACTAGTTTCATTCAGTCTCAGTTGAACCAGAGGTCGACACTAGTTGTGTTAAGACAGTGGTGCATCATTCACAGCCTACCTTCTCGCTGGACTCCTGGATTTGGAACGTGCTGGAGAACCAGACCTAATGTGAGAGGACACAGAGCAGGTGTAATTACAGCTGTGGAGGTGTAACAGGGATGCTGAGGCGTGAACACGTGCGGAGGCGCTCGACTAATTATACAGTGAACATCCTCAATTGATCCCAAAGGGAGATTAACAATCAGCAGATTCTACTGCACGACCGGAAAAACACATGAGGATCAGGTGCAGCTCCTGAAATTTCACAAACAATACAGTAAGAATATCCACGTGTCATGAGACCCAGAGGCCCATAGACATTTAAAGACCATCTACCTCTTCTCCACACTATGATTCAGTTAGTCTGCTACACTTTAGTTTCCAACAAAAGGGTGTGAAAGCTGTTGAACTGAAGTCAAAGTAATAAATGAATATCAGGTCATGAAAAAAATAAAATAAATGAATAAAAAAATCTAGGCAGGAGTTACTTTTGTCCCACAGTCACCAACTCCAGACGAGATATCAGTCAGAACCATGTACCAGCTTAGACAAATAATACTTTACTAAACCTTACTTTAAAAGTTACTTAACCTCCTAGGACCCTGCGACCTCATATGTGGACATCCCCACCCCAAAAAATGAATAATAAATAAAATGA
>JAPTGZ010000006.1:40668687-40680165 GCA_029814645.1 Fowleria isostigma | reverse complement strand
TATTTGTGGGGGGGGGGTCGACCGGATAACATAGGCCTATAGGCGTCCATCACAGTAGACCATGCTGCTAACACACAAACAAGGGGGGTTTGTCATGCATCTGCAGAGGAACACAAGGGGAAGGCAAACACAGACACACACAGGTGGAGGCTGGCAAGAAGGAAGGGCGGGGGGGTAAAAAGTGGGGAGGTTGGGTAAGGTCAGAGGTCAGGATGGGGGCGGGGGCGGGGGGCATCACATCTACTGTAGCTACAGAACAGCAAAGGCCGAAGCCAGACAGTTAGTACAGAAGTTCATAGAAAGGTGGAACATCATCCGGACATTGTTGACAGTTCTGGTGTGGGTGTCCCCGAGCCTCGTCTCCTGGGACAGAGACGATCATATCCACTTCATCATCCCTGTTGCTGATGTCGACGTTCCAGGTTAAAGTCCAGATAAGCAGCATGTGTGCATTTGTAGGGGACTATGTGGTGAATTGTGTCATAGACTGAAGAGTTCAGACCATATAAGGTTAGAATTAGGTCAAGGTCAGGGTCTGTCTGTACTTAATACACCAAGAAACAAAAAAAGAACACCTATTCATCAGTGGAAAAGTAACACGTCTAAACAAACACAAACGAAGCCTCTTTATACCAGTGTTTAACTTAAACATAGCAACTCACACGTTAGTTACATCGACTCTGTAACTGCCAATGGTTGAAAAACTCAACAGATCATTTACAAAGTGGTGTAAAATTGAACTTTTCTGACCATTCAGGTTAATAAATATTAAGAATAAAATCATCAAAGTCATGACTTTTGTGTTTGATTTGTAAAAATGTTCCGACCTGGTGAATTTACTTTACTGAAAATACCTTTAAGTTGACTTTTGAGACAATTTTTCAACATCAGTTTGTGCCTCTTAAGTTAGCATCCAGTTAGCATGTCTATAAGGTCTATGAAGTCATTCACAGCTAATTTAGTGACCTGCTTTCTTTGTTTCAGATACAAGTTATTTTTTTTTAATAACAACTATGTTCTTAAAGGATCTTTTTTGGTGCTTCAAGCATTGGCAGCAAAAAAAACAAAAAAACAAACAAACAAAAAAAAAAAGATTGTATCTATGGGGAAGCGAATGTCCTCCTGTGTAGCATGCTAAGCTAACACATGAAGGACCAGTTTATTTACTGGGAAGAAACCCAACTTATGTCGAGACTCCTTCAGTTTCCCAGTGCGACCACGAATGAACCCATAAAAATGTCAAAGTAACATGAAATTTGTAATTGCTTCAAATTGTAAATCCTTACACTCATTGCTAAACAGGAGTCGCTAAACAGGAGTCCCAGTACTGTAACACACTGCACTCACCAGCCTTGTCCATCGGTAAAATGGACCAATTAGTCCCTTGTGCTCGAGACAACCCAAGACTGACGATTACGCTGACAACGTTCCACCGTTTCTTCATGTAAACATGCTACTTACACTCAAAATCCCCTCCATCAGAAGAACTGGATGAAGTCATATACATACATTGGCGGAGGGTTACAACAAACACTGGCGCAGAAAAATGTGAAAAATGTGTCAAATCTAGTGACAAAATAAGAATCATAGGAATAGTAATAATAATAATGTGTTTTTCCGTATTGCACATTACACTCCTTGAACTAAACCTCAAACTCAAGGTTCTGCAGCACATTTTTAGTCTATTCACAAAATGTCTTTTAGCATAAATAAATAAATATCTAAATAAATCATCTTGTGAGAATGAACTTACACAAGAAACATAGACACAAATGAGTGAACGGACAAAGTACATGAGTAAATTACATGAGATTACATCTGAATTTGCTGTTGGAACATTTCAAAAGGAGCTTCCTTGTTGGGAAATATATCAAAATCTAATCCACTAAACTGAGTAATGTTGTTATCTACACTAAACTGTATATATCGATTCTACTCTAAACATTGTTTAGATGTACAAAAGAATTTACCTCTGCTATATCTGCAAGGAAAAGATACAAAATTTGTTTTAGAAAGTTTAAAAAGTATATTCAGTAAAGGGTAAACTAATTGAAACCTTCTGATAGTGTTGTGTGTAATAACGTGTATAGCACTTATCATTTGTGGGTGACTTTTACTTGGCCCTTTACAGAGGAAATGATATTGGATGCGGTTGATAATAGGCAGTGAATATTACTATAACAACTCTTGCTGCCTTGACTTTTTTTTTTTTTTTTTGCATTTTTCCACATTGAAATGTGATCTATTTAGCAGCTGTTTGTTTCAGTAGATTTTGCACATTTGTTTCCGACTTTGCAGTGCAATACTGAGCGCCACATACATGCCTTCAAATGCATTTGATCATTTAGACACATCCTATGATATCCTGTATTTCTAGCCTGCAGTGTCAGAATGACTCTGCTGCACATATTCTGTGGAAAAAGCTAAATAATGTTACAGCAGAGCGAAGCGCAGTCTGTTGATGACCTGCAGACTGTAAATAGAGCTTAGGGAATATTGGGTGACAGTTCTCTAATTGGACTCTGAACAGAAATGAATGAACAAGTAGGTAGAAATCAAAACAACCTCTTCCCACAGGACAGGAAAGTTAATGTTGTCATTAATCCACTGATCTCTATTTAGTTCATAGTTCTCACTTTTCACGCCAACAGACAACACTAATTAGTCAAAGAAAGAAAAACAACCGAGTAGTTTTATCTACATTGTTCAGCTGAAAGCTTGAATACTAGGGTTTTACTTAAGTGTTTAAGGCATTGTACAGGTGTTATCTCGAAGCATCTCGTACTGTGACGAAGCTGTAGATTAAGATCAGTACGACCGACGTTGACAACGTGGGCCGTTTATTTGTTTGACGCAAACATCTACATGAACTAACACTGTCACTTCTTGTTCGTCTGCCCATGCATGTTTGTCTGTGCTGCTGTCACTGAAGAGAAAGGATTAGCCTGTCAGGAAACACGCCACAGTAATGGACCGGTCTGCCACTACCCTCGACAGCCACGCCGTGATGAGTGACTGACTGACAGCCTCTACGTGTGGACACATTTTAGTCTTTCAGATGAGAAAAATGTCCTTTTTGTTCCTCTCAAACTGTCAAACCAGACCCCCCCGGCTGCATCCTGTTTCCTGTCTGCCTACATACACAGAGATTTATATAGGAAAAATTCACATTAAGAACCAGCTGTTCACTGAGCGGACACACAAATGCAGGCATGTCATTTACAGTAGGACTCATTCCAGTAGCATATATGTGACTCACTGGCTATACATGCGAAAAAATATTCACGACATACAGACCTCTGTCAGCAAGACTGTGGTTGCCCTGGAAACCAGAGGCAAATCTAAGGGGTGTATGGCTCTTTGGAGACTGTGTTCAGACCAAATGCAAAGGGAGTTTGACATGGTACAAATAGTAGGTACTAGGTAGTAGGTGATAAAAGAGGCCATTTTCACTCCCAAGTTCTGTTGCAACTCCCTTGGTGTTCATTTGTAACATTCATGGTACTTTTATTGTAGATTTGTGATGTGCAGGGTTAAAGTTATGACAGAGTAACTCCTCAGGCAACAGAACTCGACAACATGGGCCAATTGACATCATCGAGGAGGAGAAAAAACTAAGAAGAATGTGGTTGGGATGGTTATACTAATAGACACAGAAGACCCTGTTTTGTCTGTGCTAACCTTTGTGTTTCCCCTCTTTGTCTAACCCAACCTTTATTTCCCTACACTAACCCTAACCCTTTTCCCCTAACACTGACTAAGTAGTTTTTGTACCTACACTAACCCAAAGTATTGATGAAGATCTGGAGTCTGAGCGTCTTCAATGACAGCTCACTGCTCCTAATGTGCTACGTGCTAATGCTAATACTAATGCTAATGCTGAGCGTTTTATTAAGAGCAAAATACAGAGACCAATTTCCCTACAGAAATACTAAAATGAGTTATAAACTTTTAGCTGTTGCACTGGCATGGTCTAAATGTATTTCAGAACATCAAACATACACCCTATGAATCTAAATGTGACTTTTTGGGAGTAATATTGAGAAGGATTTACCTGAAAATTCACAGCAAGTACCCACATGTATGAGTTCACCACTTTAACTACCTATTGATTAATTACATCCCACAATGCATTATGATCTTATGATCTTAATTTGTTACATGGAACGGGTTGGTGGAATGTGCCTGAAAGTCGCCGTGCTAAAGCAGAGTAAAAAACACCAGCAAACATCAATAATACTGTCAAGTTCATTTTACACTTTTCTTATGTAATAATAACACATACAGTTACACTTGATTGCCACAGACCACACAGTACCAGTACCAAATTAGCCAATAACCGACGAAGTGGAGGCAAACTTCACTACAGAATCCTGACAGTCTTCTGTTAAATCTGTCAGGATAAAACTACTGCACTTCACTGTTGGCATCACTTTACATCTCTAGAGGTTCCTGCTTCATATGAGATAATAAGCAAGCTAATGCTAGGTAGCAGCAATTCATATGAGCAACAATGAGATGAACAGAAATGACAGATGTTATAGTTGAATTTAAATGTAGAGAATAAAGGGAAAAAGTTAAAAAGCAGATCCTCAGGTATAATACAGATACTTGAAAACTTACATTTTTACTTTATTGTTTGCATTTGGTCTGAACACAGGGTTCCACTTTTTATTTCTTCAATACCTAAATTTTGATCTCAATGTCCAATCAGCTACTGTGGGATCTTTAGTACTGTCGTTCGTACTTCAATAAAAACTTCATTGATGACAGAGGAAGTACAAACCTGACTGTGTTTTCGTGCACTAGGCACTGCGATTTCAGATGATATTCAGACCGACTGAAAACACTCTATGTACACTGGTATTTACAGCGCATGTGGAGAACCTCCATCCTGACTGTGCATGGTCGTACCCCCGTGGTAAACAAACATGTGTTATTGTTATTGTAAACATTCCACTCCTTTTGTCGCAGTGGGAGGGACCGACAGAGACGGGTTTTTGTAGCAGGAAACGAATGTGTTGGTTCTGTCAGTAACACGGGTTCCTGCGTCTTAATGCCCTTTTCTGTTACAGGACAGCTCCTCTGCCAACGCCAACAAAACACCTGTCTGACTAAAACCCCTGGACCAGCTTCCAGAGGCCGACTCTCACCTGCTCTGTCACCTTCTTGTCATTCGTACTTCCATTTTCTCTGTGTGCTCAAACACTCTGCACACGTCACCATCCTCATCCCTCACAAACACTTCCTTTGGCCTTTCTCACGTCTGAAACTGTGTGTGCTTGCTATGATCTGTTTACACATGCGTATTTACAGTGTGTGTGTGCGTCAACATGTATCTGGAGTATCTGAGCATCCCCGTGTTAGACCGGACCTTCAGGCTGCAGCCAACCCGGTAAACAGATGAACTTGTAAATGGACTGAGTGTCAAAGTAAATGTGTGTGTTGCTGTGCAATATTCTTCCAGAACCTGATCCCGTCTCCTCTTTAAAAGCCATCGATGTGGCAGTAGGCCTCCAGGCTGGAGAAGAGGATGTACAGGAACCACAGGCCCAGGAACAGCAGGGTGGTGAGGAGGCGGGACATCCTGGGCCCACCCAGCTCTCCGCCGATGGAGGGCCGGCGTCGGAACAGCAGCACGGCCATGCACACGAACGCAAAGATGGTGAAAAGCGTGACGGAGAAGGCCAGCGAGCCGGGGTTCACTCTGAACTGTTCACCCTTGATTTTCCAGTATATGGCGGCCACCGACCATGCCACGCCAATACCCAGGAACACGTTGACGGCGTTGCTACCGGTGACATTCCCAACAGATGCATCGGCGTGCTGGTCCTGTATGGCGGCAACTTTACTAGCGAAGGTGTCTGGGATGAAAAAAAGAAATGGAAAGAGCTTAGTGATGTAATAATCCACATATAAACACATATAAACACAGTGAATAACACACTTTAGGTATTTGTCTAATGCAGATATGCTGTAGTTACAAACCAAATGAACCCATAAAGACTCAAACATCCACCAGAGACCAAAATCATCGAATGATTTAAAACCTTTAACAACTGTTGATCCACTAATCCTATCAATACATGTAAATTCTACTCAAGTAAAAGTAAAAATACTCATCCAAAATTCTGCTTGAATAAAAGTAAAAAGTACTTAATTTAAAATTTACTGAGTAAAAGTTACTTTGTTACTTTCGATTACTTGATGTAAAAAAAAAAGGAAAACAAGTCATAAATCGAATCCAACACTAGTTGTTTTTGTCAACTTTTAATTCACATAATAATTAGAACCTTTCAGATAATATAATGTGTAAACTTTGTTCAGACCATCCCAAAAAACATTGACAAGTACAAGTGGCATAAGTAGTGACTTCTATAATTCATTTTTTTCTTTACTGACAAACATGTTGATATTATTTCATTTTGATGTCTATAATCTGTTGTGTTTTATTAGTATTTTTATTTTTATTGGGTACATTTCTGTTTTGCATGTTGTGTTAAAATTAGTTTTGGTGTACTACTGCATGTTTACAACTAATTTCTTTGATATAATTGCAACAATACAAGTTTAATTAGTGAAACTGGGGGTGGGAGTAACTAAGTTTTACTTTTTCTGACTCCCTTTCAGGCTTCTAGGGGGGTGTATTGATAGTGGAGTGTTGTATATAGTTATGTATATTTGTGCACACATAATGACATGTGTATGATATGTGGATCTTGTGTTACTTCTGTTATTGTGAACAACTCTACATAGAGTGTAGGGATGGGAATTTTAGCTCTTCTCAGTGATCCAGTACATTTGGCTCAGTTCATCTAGAAGAACCGGCTCTTTTGGCTCTCAAACGACCCTTCATTTTATACCACTTTTCCTCTTTGTAATTTAGTCAAATTTTATGATGTTTTGACTTGTGATATGTATACATATGTAGAACTTAAATTGTTTGATAAATCCATTGTACTGAAGTAAAATTATATGTTCCAATATTACATTGCTGTAGCTAAAGTTCTTAGTGCGTTTACACACTTAACGCTCTGAAACGACCCAATGAACCCGCCCATTTGCTTGTTAAATTATTCTGTCATACAAAGCAAACAGACATGGAAGATTTGGTATTTTGAATTTATGATTATTAAAATGCATCCAGTACTGCTTTTTTCATTATTTCCTTCTTTGTGCCCTAATCCTCTGGCCTTTCTGCTTCCCTAGAGTGGTTTGCACACAGCTTTGATTGAACCGTGTAGCCCCGCCCCTCTCCTCCTTGGTGGTATGGTCCTTGTTAATCCTCACAGTTGTAGAGTAGACATATGACACTGCATGCATGGACCACTTGTTTTGAGGATACTGTGATATCATTGTGTCTTGCAAAACTAAATGAATGGCTCACTAATGGGAGCCGGCTTACATTGTTCACTTTGAAGAGCCGGCTCGTTCAGGAACGACAGCAGTAATAGAGTGCACAAGCTCAAGTAAACCAACCAGTCAAAAACCAATTAACTTACCCCTACTGTTGGATTCATAAAGCACAAACTTTGCTAAATGTTTCCAACAAGAGTCTCACCTGGAATAGAGGTTCCCAGAGCCACGAACACCACAGCGGTCACTGTATCCCGAAGGCCCACGGTGCAGCCGAAGTGCGACGCCAGATCTCCGATGATGGCGGTGAGGAGGCCAATGACGCTGATGGAGACGCAGAAGCAGGCCCAGCCATTCCAGTACTCTGTAGGCGGGACGCAGGCGAACAGAACCTTCCAGAACACGGTGAGGAAGTGCATGACGTAGTCGTAGCAGGACGGGAGGCGCTCCTCTCGGCCCTCTTCATCATCATCACCATCACCTGTGGCCAGTTTAGAGGAACACGTTACTGAGCTCATCTCAACAACACAACGTACGGTTTTAGTGACAGCATGAGCAGAAGAACCCTGCTGATCTTCCCTCTACAAAGTTTGAGTGCATTATTCCTGTCAAACTCCATGTGACTGACGAGGATTCAGATGCTTCAGATGCTTCAGAGGGTCATTTCAAATAATTATTTGTTGAAGTGAAACGTTCATTAGGGAGGGTTAATGAAAGTAGAAGGATACAGCAATACTCATCTTGATTTCCATCTGTTCGGAGGTAATTAAGGCAGGGACTGAAATAATTCTTGTCAACAAATATAATTGATTCATGGTGACTAGGAGTCTGAATCTCCAGCTTCTTCTGAAACCAATAATAATAAGTCACCATTTGTGTTTCGCTGTGAAAATCTGGGTTTACGGAACTAAATTAGAACCAAAACCTAACGACTTAACCCATAAAGACCCAAACATCCACCAACTACCAAAATCATCTACTGATATTAACTGTTTAATTCCTGTTGATCCACTAATCCATGTGAATAACTGGTGTAAAATACAGATACAAATTTTTTCATGGTCATCAGATATGACCCATTTGGATGTTCAGAGGCTCCATAGTTACCATGGAAACACTGTCATCGTCTACAACATTGATTCACCAGTAAAACCCGTGGAGTTGAATCGATGACAGTGGATGGACACACTTGTTTTTACATTCATTTAATGATGTCTTGGCTGGAAAAGTCCCTTTTTCTTCAGCTTTATCTTTTTTTGACATAATAACCCCCAACATTTGGACTCAATCTTTGGTTGATTTTCCAAAAAACACACAAAAAAGGGCAGTGCTTTATCTTAGATATCAATATTGATACCTGCACAAAGTGTGTAGATTAAAAAAAAAATGTTGTTTATGTTTCCTTTGCCCATGTTAAATGTTAAATAGATGGTGCCACCGGCCTTTGATTTTGATGATTCTATTCTATGTACCCTCACTTTACAGAGCTACACGAATCCCTCTTTTCTCATCAATTAATAACCTCTAACTTTAATCTGAGCTTTTATAAACATCTACATGATCAACAAATCAAATAATGGAATAAACCTGATTTAACATGATGAATAACATTATAATAAATGGTGATAAATGACCTTAGAAAGGTTAAATAGAGAGGAAACTTCCTTTGGGAACTGCCACAAATGCAGCCCTGGGTCTTTATGGGTTAAATCAGGTCCTGAAGGCACATAAAAGCTGTTGTATGTCTTTCAGTGTTGCAGAGTTTGAAGCCCAAAACCGTTCATTCTTTATTCTCCAGAGACTTCAACAGACCTTCATACATCTGTGACCATGAACTAATGTGTAGTGACATTCTGCCTCCACTAGATGGAACTCTTTTATCTTTTACCAAATCACCCCAGCAGTTTCCCCATGCTTGAGCAGAGGACACTTTTTATCTGCATCTGTGTGATCAGAACTCATCAATAACTCATACTTGATTTTTTACCACGATAATTTAATCTCAGAGTAATTTATTCACACCACATGTAGTCTGTGATGGAGTCCATATGTAAAACAGGCAGGTAGATTCTGTTATGTCTGCTGTTAATGACCTTTAATTATACAAAAGACAAACATTCATCAGCATATAGTAGTGTTGGGGTAATTTGTTTGTTCATTCGTTCTTTTAGAGGTTTTAATCTGTTGATCACCACTTCAAATATAGAACAAGTCTTGTATTTCCTAAGAACATTAGGATAGTCAGCTTTCTCCTGTCAGAACTCCAGCCTCTGGAACTCACTGCTACTGGAAATACAATCCATTTCTGAATTTAAAATGTTCACCACCAGAACTAAATCTAGGTTAAAGAAAAAACAAAACTGTATTCATTTGTAAATAGTGTGTATTATGTGTAGGTGAGTGAATGAAATATTTTATACTATGTCAATGCACTGCAGTAATTATGGATTATTTGATTGTGTTTTTTATATAGAACAGAGAACTTGTTTTCTGTCTTTTTTGTTACTATATATTGTATTGTAATGTAGTGTAAAGTGATGTACTGTAATAAATGTAATATATTGTAATGTACTGTATTGTAATTATTGTAATGTACTGAACTGTAATATAATGTATTCTTATGTACTGTAGTGTAATGTAAAGCATTGTCCCCTTGTGGGAATAATAAAGGAATATCTTATCTTAATGGACTGTAGTGTAATGTGATTTATTGTAATTTAATGTATTGTAAGGTACTGTACTGTAATGTAATGTATTGTAATGTAAAGTAGTTCTGTAGAAAAGCCCAACCAGGGACAGGAGTTAAAAATTCGCACTAGCTATAAACTCTACATGCATCACATCAGCTGCAGGCTTGTAACTATGTTTGACTGCATTGTCCTTGTCAAATAGATAAATAAAAATAAAACTTCAGATAGTTAACTGTGGTTAAGAGGTGTTGTGGAAATGCACAAATAAGGTCATGAATCAGAGATAGAGTGGGTCATTTGTAGGTCTTTAGGAAAAAGTTTGGTAAACAATGGTCTAGAAAAATAGACTATAAAACAAAGATATTAAATTCACTCACAAAACCATCAGTATCGCAAAAACAATACAAAGTCAGTCATTAGTTAAGAATCTACTCACAGAAATGACATTTGTTAAGCTGCTACCTCCATTTCTCAAAAAAAAAAACCTAAAAAAACCCGATTGGTATCCTCATTATGAATATTATTTGTTATTATTCTGGTCACCTGTAACTGCAATTGTAACATTTTATGGTGACACTATATTGTAATGAGTATTCTGTGCCAGAAACACTTGCTCTACATGTCAAAATGGGATTTTAAACATATTTCTACAATATTTGTTCAATAAATGATACCTTCTGTCTAAACTACCAGGAGAAAGAAACCAGTCTATGAGTAAATCAGTAATATATTAACTTGATTTTACTAAAATGACAGTACTTACATACCATTTCAATGTTTTAGAAATTCCTACCAGATTATTAAAACTATTTCAAATGAGGCAGTACATACTCATGATGGCACTACCTCCGCCTCATTGTGAGCTTCTACCCTCCACCTGACAGTAATTCGAGGGTTTTTATTTACTGATATTCTGTTTTTAGCTTGTCATCAACAGGTCCTATAAAAAACCCGGACCAGTCCTGTTCTTACTGACAGTTATCGTCGATGCCTACAATTTTTGCCGTCGTTTGACAGCAAACAGTGAATAAGTGACAGGATGGATTGACATGAAATGTCAGCACTTCAGATAAATACCTAGAAAATGGACTAAAATAGGAAAAGGAACATGTTGGTGGCAAATGAAGAGGCAGGACAAGAGGAATGTCTATGCACAGTAGAAATGAAGAAAAATGGAAAAAAAAATGTGTTCAGTTAAAATAAAATGGAATATTTTGATCTATAATAGAAAACATTTTCTATGTAAAATCTAAGAATTGATACATTTTTCTTGAGTTTTTCTCAGTGGGAGACAATATTTTAAAGGTAATTGTTTTCTCTTTTTTTTCTTTAGCATTTGTAGTTTTGGTTTTGTTTAATGCAATGTTATATGATATGTTTTAACAGATAAATGTTATTTTGTGTATGCAATTTCTGTGGTGCGTGTAATTCT
>JAPTGZ010000006.1:40631947-40645280 GCA_029814645.1 Fowleria isostigma | reverse complement strand
TTCCGTTTTGTCATGGTTCGTCTTCTCTCGAAAATCGGTACAGCGGCGCTGAGACCGTGGTATAGCGGCGCGGTGCCGTTGTTCCATCGTTTGGGGAGAGCCCTGAATGTTGTTAACTTGTCAATGAATGTACAGTATCCGATGTTCTGTTTCATCCTGACAACACCTATGCATGTCCGAACTCCAAAACAGGCTGTGACTGAACTAGAATCAAACCAGAACATCCTTGATTAATGTTATGTTCTGCAGATTTCACACTCAGACTTCAGGTTTTTAAGGTTTTATAATAAAGCAGCCGAACCTCAGGACAGGTTAATGCAGGGCAAATGTGATGGATTGAAATACATTTACCCATTTACCCTTAAAGGCCTACACATTTTCCCAATTAACCCATAAAGATTCAAACATCCACCAGCAACCAAAACCATCTACTGAGATAAGATGTTTAGTACCTATTGATCCACTAATTCTATCAATCCATGTAAATAATTAGTGTAAAATGCAGTTTATCATCTTTTCATGGTCATCAGATATGACCCATTTAGACGTTCAGAGACTCCATAGTTACCACAGAAACACCATCATCTTCCACAATATTGACTCACCAGTAAAACCCATGGAGTTGGATCGATGACAGCGGTTGTAGACACTTGTTTTACGTTCAGTTAATGATGTATTGAAAAAGTCCTTTTTGTAAGTTTTCTCTGTTTTTGGTACAATAACCCTTAAGTTTAATCTGAGCTTTTATGAACATCTACATGATCAGTACAATAAATATTGGAAAATACCAGATTTTTACTGAAAACATGCAAAATACTGGATAGTGTAATAAATGGTGACAGATAACTTAAGAATTGTTAAACATAAAAAAAACAAAAAAAAACATTTGGGAATACCACAAAAGTACCACAGGGTATTTATGGGTAAAATGTTTCTTATCATAACAATACAATATTACATTGCATTTTTTCATAAAAATTATGTATTTTCAATATTTAATCCATTGATCATGTAGATATTCATTAACGTTCCGAGTAATTCAAAGGTAATTGTAACAAAACTAAAGAAAAAGTGATCATTTCAGCAAAATATAACGAACAGAATGTAAAAAAAAGGGTCTCCAACTATTTTCATTGATCCAACTCCATGGGTTTTACTGGTGTTGTAGAAGATGACGGTATTTCCATGGTAACTAGGGAGCCTCTGAATGTCCAAATGGGTCATATCTTTTATATATGTTTTAAAACTGTAACTAAAGAACAGGTTGGTGTATGAATATATTCAGCTTACTGGAGATACTGCTTAGTGCTTACTAAATTTGAAGAGTTAAATTATTAAAATGTACAGTTGGACCCAAAGATTTGACCTGATGACCATGAAAAGAAGACAAACTGCATTTCACACACAATCATTTACAAGTATTGATAGGATTAGTGGATCAACAGGTATTGAACAGTTGAGATCAGTAGGTGGGTTTAGTTTTTAGCAGATATAGTCGCAGAAAAAATTATTAGACCACCCTATGTTTCCTTCAGTTTCTTGTTCATTTTAATGCCTGGTACAACTAAAGGTACATTTGTTTGGACAAATATAATAATAACAACAAAAATATCCATTAGTAGTTTAATTTCAGAGCTGATATTTATCCATTTTACATGGTTTTATAGATAATAACCAAAATCACATGAGTTCTTACTTTTTTTTTTTTTTTTTTAATTTAATGTTTATTTTACAGAGACGATACATACAGCATTGCCATCAAAGGAAAAACGTAATGCATATAAGACATCTAGCTTCAGCTAATTTGCAATCTTTGTCCCTGGTCAGGCTTTTGAACATTATAAAATAATATACTCAATACAATAAAAATACAATGTATACAATAAATAAATGGCATAAATTAATCAGTACAGTAACTCATAGACAACTGAACACAATGTAAAGATTAAAACATAAATAACTAAGGCTTTAACATGGTAAAGTGGTGTGTATTTGGATAATAAGCTGTGATCAATAATGTTCACATTTCTGCTGTTGTTTAAGCCAGTGTTTAACTTTGAAATTAAACACCTTCAATTATGTTTGAGATTCTATGACATTGTACTGACAAAAACAGTGCTTTTAGACATTCCATGTTTTCTTTTCTGTCTGTTTTACTAATTTAGAGTTAGTAGTGAATTACATAACCATTGTTTTTGATGACATTTGATGGTCTAATAATTTTTCCAGCGACTGTATTCAGGTCTTTGAGGGTTAAACGCTGAAGGGAATCTACAGAATCAACAGTAGAGGTTGTGGTTGCCACAGAATCAATTAAAGTCACAGTGACTGTTTTTCTGGAGTTGTGGGATGGACAACACCTCAATATACTTCAGGTTGATTCTTCCTTTCATTTGTCACCCGTCTGTATCTGTAAAACTCACACCTGCATCGCATTATTATTCTGCCACAGGCCACTTTTAAGGGACATTAAAACTTGACACAGAAGCATCAGATTTAGTGGTAGTTGAGTTGTATTTCTTTGTCCTCTCCTTGAATCCCATATGTCTCGCCATGGCCTTTCTTTCACTCTCCTGCTGGGACCTTCATTATTTATCTCTCCCCCTCAGTCCCCTCGCTTTCATCTCCTCACATTTCTATCCTGATTTCACAGCCACCCTGAAGCCTGCAGCCTGTTTATGCAGAACCACAAAGTCAAACCGGCTTCTTACGCTACGTCTGGGTTCATACGGGCTCAAGGTTTTGTGGAAATGCAGCTGAAATAGACCCTGGTGTTAAAAGGTACATTTTTACTCATTACTGGAAATGGACCTGATGCGATTTATAGTCATTTTATGAGCTCATCTCATTCATATTGTATTGCATATTCTTATCATTTATTTTTTTTGGGTGAATGTATTTCTAGTAATTTTCAGACAGCACTATCTTCACAGCATTTTACATCATGTATATAACCTCTATATATGTGAAAATAATACAACAAAATAAGCAAAACATACTCATACAGGGGAGCAAACAAAAATAGATACAAAACATAAAATGGAGTTAATGTGAAATAATAAGTATTTTTCCACTCCTTTCATTCAGAATCTTATTTCTTTTGACAACTGTGGTAGTTCCCAATTGAATTTTTCTCTCTATTTAACCTTTCTTTAGTGATTTATCACAATTTATTATAATATTACCCTCTGTATTTTGTATTTTTCAGTGTAAATCATGTGTTTTCTTTGATTTAACTTCCTATGTTTAATTTTAATGTTCAGTAAATCCAAAGGTAATTATATCAAGACAGAGAAAACTTCTCTTTCAGTAAAATATATCATTAACTGAACATAAACCAAGTGTCTCTGTCCACTATCACTGATCCAACCTCATGGGTTTTACTGGTAAATCAATGCTATGGAAGATGATGGTGTTTCCATGGTAACTATGGAGCCTCTGAACATCCAAATGGGTAATATCTGATGACCATGAAAAGATGATAAACTGCATTTTACACCACTTATTTACATGTATTGATAAGATTAGTGGATCAACAGGTATTAAACAGTTTTGATCAGTAGATGGTTTTGTCGGTGGTAGATATTTGGGTCTTTATGAGTTAAGAAACCTCATTATTACAGAGTTTTACGAGTATTTTCTTTATGGGTCAGTTATTTTCTTGTTTTTTCCCTCAGGGGTGGTTTATAAATTTCAGTTTAATACTAGGATGCATTGAAGGGTTGAGGTGTTTTGTGGTGTTTGTGGTAGTTCTGGTGTAAAACAATCTTCTCTCTAAATGCAGGTGGTTTTCTGTCGTCCACTCACCCTAATCTCTTTGCGAGTTTCTCCGGGTTTGAACACCAGCGTTCCTTCGCTGTACTCGTAGTCCGACCCGGCGTTGGCTGACCCGTCCTCAGTCCTGTAGTCCACATAGAACGTGTTCTCTCCCAGACCACCTAGAACAGATCAGATAGAACAGATTTAACCCATAAAGACTAAGCGCTACTTGTGAGGCGGTTCCCAAATTAATTTTTCTCTCTATCGTACTTTTTTTATTTTTAATTTAATTTTAATCAGGGAGGTCATACATAGTCCAGCATTTTACAACATTGCTGTGATACATCCAAAAATGGCTGTCATTTCCACCCATCCATTCCCAAAGATCCACACTAAACACAATCCACGTGATATTTCACAAAATTATAACAAATCTGGTCTCTTGGGTCTAATGTATCCAATCCGTTTTGCACAAGTCTCAAAAATTTTTCTGTTTGCATTTTTTATGAGAATATTAGTCTTTCCATAAAATAAATATTGTATATAACTTTATACCTTATGTTGGAGCATCTAGTTTTAACTATTTCCTGGTCAGGTCCCTCTTCCCTCTAACCATTAATACTCTCATTAGATATTTGTCTGCTTCAGTTTAAACATTCATTCCCACTCCCGAGTACATCATCAGAAAATCAATTGATACATTGATATGAAAAACAGTTTCTAAACTCTTGTGAATTTCTCATAAAAAAAATAGTTTAAGGCAGCTTCAGAATACATGATGATGATTGACTACAGTTGAACCTTATGACCTTCAACAATTTGCAATCATACCTTTTTTAAGTGACTAATCACTATTTATTATAATATTATCCTCTGTATTTTGCATTTGTTTCAGTGAAAATCTGATATTTTCTTATATATACTTTATTGATCTGTCTGTTTTAGTCACAGTATACACAGATTGCATAACCATTGTTTTTGATGATGTTTGATGGTCTAATAATTTTTTCCACAACTGTATAGTCCATTGGTGTTAGTGTTAAACATGTGTGTCACTTTACGCCTCCATCACATGTTGCATCAACTTCAGAAAACCCTGATCTTGTGTCCGTACCTTGGCAGATGACGGCCAGCGTCAGGATGCCACAGTTCTCCATACACTGACTGTGGGCGCTCTCAAATGAGATGCGGCTGCATATGCCGAAGTCGTCCTCCTCTGGTGTTTCCTCATCGGTTATGACGGTGCGGCGGGCGTGGTCGGCAGCGTGTTTCTTCAGGACGTTACCGGCTCCGATCATCATACGAGTCGCCTCGAGAAAGAAAGATGAGGTACCGGTAAATATAGATGAAATAAACTGTTTAAAAAAATCAGATGCAGGGGTGGCCCGTGGCACAGGCGGACTAGGCAACCACCTAGGGCGCCACCTTATTGGAGGGGACGCCACAGGGAGGAGGAGGAAGAGAAAAAATTTAAATAAATCTAAACTTCCTTAATTTACTACATGATATAAAGTACATCCCTGATCTGTTAATTACCATACCATACACTTACATCAGCCTAAACGTGTATATACACTAAGATTATCACTTTAAACAGAGCCAACCCATGTGAGATGTAGCGGCGAAGGAGTGCTGGCGCATCAAACCCATAATCTTCTGTTCACCCACCAAGCATTACACTCTACTGGCACTGGGCATAACAAAGATGTGGTGCCACCTCCCCCAGCTGTGAAGTACTACTTAATGTATTCCATGCACATCAGGTAGTCATCACACTTACAACCAACTTAACTCACGGTTTAGAAAAAGTAGTAACTACCTTATTTTAACCGTGTTTCTATTTTGTACTGTAAAGTACTTTGTGACCTGAAGATGGTGAGAAATCTAGCTCTGCTGCTTGGTGGAGCAGCTTAGAGGGGTTTCCCAGTATCCATTGGGGCAGGGTATGTAAGTAATAAGTAAGGTTTGTTTATAAAGAATCTTTAACAGACAGAAGTGACAAAGTGCTTTACAGTACTAAATAAACACAGTTAAAATAGGGTAGTTACTACTTCCTCTAAACTGTGAGTCAAGTAGGTTGTAAGTTAGATGAGGTTTTGTTGAAATTCGTGCATATGGCAAGTAATATTAATCAGTAAAGGGAGGGGCGCCACCTCTCTGTTTTGCCTAGGGCGTCAAATGACTGCAGGCTGGCGCTGATCAGACGTATAAATAGGACAGAATTAATCTACATCTTAATGAAATCAGCAGTAAATACAAGATAGAAGAATACAGAAAAGAAATGACAGAAACAGACAAAAATGTCAAACTTGAAGAAATGACACTACAATCAAAAGAAAGAAAGAATAAAAAGTGACACAATAGAGAAAATGAATAGAAGAAAAGAAGTCCTAAAAAAGGAAGAAACATTAACACTCACAGAAATTAAGTCATATTTCCACTGATTGCTGACACTGATATTTAAAATAAAATTTTTGCCGATAACTAATGTCAATGTTACTTTCTCATTCTTAATTTTGTTTTTGTTGTTATTTATCAATTTATCAAAGATATCTCCATTATTAACACAGAAAGATTCAAATTTAAGTCTTTCAGCCCTTCAACACATTATTTATGAATGGATAGAAACAAACAACAATAAACAAATATAAAAAACTTTAACATATAACTAACAGATCAATATTTGACACTATCTAACAAGATAGATGGATAGATAGCTAGACAGACAGAAAGATGGACAGACAGGTCAGTGCATCCTGAGTCCCAATATGAAGTTATATTGGAACTGCAATTCCATTTTGTGGTGAATATATACTTTGTTGTTGGAATTTTATTTCTTATTACTATTATAATTGTTATTTTCTATTGTTTTTCTGTTGTACTATCTTTATGCATTCACATTCTCTCTTGCACTTTATTCTATTGCTGCCTTGACCAATGAATTTCCCCGTGGTGGAATCAATTATTATGTATGGTGTGTTTGCTCTTGTATTCTGTATTAATCTTATATTCTATTTTTGCTGTCTGTGATGCTGCTGCTGCTGCATGACAATTTCCCAGTTTTTGGATCAGTTAAATCTGTCTGTCTGTCTGTCTATAAAGTCTTTCTATCATGAAGATGATAATTATCATTTTCTCACCCAACCCTCTCTGTTATTAATATGAACTCCCTAAAAACCATGTAAACTACATAAACACATTAATTTAGTTTTATTTTTTTCAGTCCATAAGATGAACATGTCACAGCCTCCAAAATGATAAAACTATAAATGGATTTGTTAATATTCACAATAGTTAGTAGTCAGAAGATTGTCAGGAGTTTCATTTATTTACTTTGTCACATTTATCCATATGTGGTGAATTGGGTTGTGTCAATAAACTGAACCTTATGGAATGTGAAGGTTGAATATCAGCATTTTGTATTGTCTTGTTTTGTCATTTTGTTGATGGAGATGAGTGGATTTATGCTCATTGTCATTGTTTGGTTGACGTGTCGTGTGTTGTTGCATTACCTGTATGCGGTAGAAGGCTCTGCTCTTCTGTTGGTGCAGCAGGGCGTAGTAGTTGGCCAACTCCACCAGCTGGTCCAGCTCTTTGTCTGGATATTTCTGCTTCAGCTCCTTCAGGATCCGAATCACCTGAGGAGAAACAAGAAAGCTGTGAAACTCTCCAAACACCAACAGGGTATGAGACTGTGGTTCCAACCTGATTCTGTAAATGATCAGCCAAGTTTTAACCATGAGATGAACATGACAGCTGGAGGAAAAATACTGGAACTTTAAAAAGTATATTAAAGTAAATATAACTAAACATAACTGTATTTATACAGCCCCCTTTAAAGGAGATACGTGTAATACTGGTACTTCAGAAAACTCAAAAATGACCAGATGATTAGTGCATATAAGAAATTATGGTTAAAGAAAAGAAGCAATAAAAATAGACTAAACAACTTCAGAGTTAAAAGAAATAATCTGTAAAAACTGACAAAACAAGATGATAAAAATAGAAGAAATATTAGAGTCTAAGAAAAGCCGTGAAAACAGTAAAAACTACATTAGCATTGAGGAAAAAAGTGACAAGTAGAAGAAACAAGAGTCGGAGAAAAGAAATGACAAAATAGATGAAAACTGTAGTGTTGAAGAAATGAAGAAATGATACAAGTAGAAAGAATTTGTTGACAGTCAAAAAGAAAAAAATAAATCTTTGTAAGTACATGAAGCGCTCTCTTTCATTGATAAGAAAAATAAATAAATTGGTCATTAATGAATAAATTAATCTTTCATCAAGGAAAAATAATTTCTGAATTACTCACATCATCTTGAAAACTATAAAATAGAAATGTTCTTCAAATGTTACCAAAGCTTTGGGGGGACTCAGATTTTTAAAAATATTTAACTGAAATAAGATCAGGAGTGACAATTTTATTATATGAATATTTATTTGTTTTATATTTCAGTATTAATTTTCATTATTTATTTTGTATAGCTCGTTGATTAGAAGCTCCAAAGACAAGATCAGGACATGGTTTGATCTCAGGTCAAGAATTTATTCTGATCTCATCAGAATAAAGTGAGTGTTTTATATTTTCTGTGTGATCATCAAACTGAAAATATAAAACACTCAGTGCTGATCCTTCTTGCTCAGGCCTCCCAGTGTGCTAATAGGACAAGAGAAGGCTTCAATTTTTGGGTACAGTTACATTTATCTTCTTGGGGTCTCCACCTCCGAAAAATAGTTTGGACTTTTCACAATGACCGGCTTCTGTTGGCCTTACTTAATAACATGACCACCAACCCAGGCCACGCCCCGTTTACGTCAAAATGTGTGTTAGCAAAATGTTGGTGTCTGCTGTTCCCAAGCCTGAGAATGTCAGTCATGTCCTAGACAACAACAACAACAACTGATTAGACTAACCCTGACCTAATCTTATGTTTTACAAGGAGGCAAAGTTACCAGCCCATAGTGTGTGAACATTCATTTATGAGGCGACTTTATTAGTCCATGCAAGTACATGATGTACATGGCGTGTGAACATGCACGGGAACAGAAATTATTCCTCAGGTACATGATGACTAATTTAATGTATTTTTCCCCAAAAGTTTCAAGTTCTCCCTCGGCTTCTTCCAAGTACATGTACCCCCATTTGAGAAAGTCTGACGTAAACTATCAGCTCATGTTTCATAAGACTATAAGACACTATTATTTTGAGTGACTGTTTGATCATTTAACCTGATACATGTCATTCTGTGCACTGGTTTTAAATTCTCTTATTGATGCTTCACTGATGATAAGTTTTCCAGGTTGTGTTTTTATCCCCTCCTTTTCTCTTCTTGTTTCTGAAACACTGCCATCTGTATCACATTTGTCTTCATCGCCTTCATTCTCCCATTAGTTCTGCATTTCTGTCTCATTTATCTCCAGCTCCTCATCGTCTTTGTTGTTACGTCCTCCCACATGACAAAACCTCTGACCTTTTATCACCTCTTCAACTTGTTTTTCATTTCCCCTCCTTCTACTTGGCAAATAATTGCTTCCTTGTACCTATTAACAGGTGTGAATGTGTGTCAGTGTGGATAATGTGACCTTCACGCCCTCTCCATCTTCTTCAGGCTCTTAACTTTGTTCCCTGAGTTCACTGCTGAAATGTTCACAGATCACACAAAACATTAACCACGTTAAAAAGCAGACACTTTCAGGGGAGCCATAATTCATCCTGATTAGAATCACCTCCAACCTATAACATCCACTTTTACTGTCTGCTGCAGAGACATTATCCATTATTTTACATGCCAATCACAACGGCAGAAATTGTTTTTTGTTAAATGTTGAATGTTAAATATGTTTCTTAGCGACAGAAAAACAGTGAGATAAGATTAGAGTCAGATTACAGAGCAGCGCCGTCTCAAGTGATGACAGTGGTTTTATATGAGTTTGGAAAATACAGCTCGTTTGTGAACAGTTTTCCTCTTATTATCATTTCCCCTACGTTTTTTGTACCAGCTTCTCATTATCCTGGAACACTTGTAGTTTTTTTTCTCAACAAACAGGGTTGAATATCAATGTTTTGGTTTTCTCTGCACCCCTAAGAACCCATTTACTTTTGTGGCAGTTTCTAAATGAATTGTTCTCTATATTTAACCTTCCTTAAAAGAGTGATATTTTGCTTATTTAAAATGGAATTTTGCATTTTAAAACATTTCGTATCGGGTTGTGTGTTAAAGGGGTGTGCAGCAACTCACACATGTCTTCACAGACATATTTAAGACCTCCCTGTGTCAAGCTGCAGTGCCATCCTGTTATAAAACCTCAGCCATCATTCCAGTGCCAAAAAAATCCTCAGTCACCTGCCTAAATGACTACTGCCTGGTAGCTCTAACATCTACAGTAATGAAATGCTTTGAGAGACTGGTTAAGGATCGCATCACTGCTGTAATACCCTCTTCACTTGACCGGCTTCAATTTGCTTATCGCTCATACCGCTCCACTGAGGATGCGATATCCACTGCACTGCATCTGAGCCTGGAACATCTGGAGAAAACGAACGCACAGGTCCGGATGCTTTTTGTCGACTTTAGCTCAGCATTTAATACCATTATCCCTCAGCATCTGGTAAATAAACTGGGCCCACTGGGTTTGAACACACCCCCTCAAAACTGGATTGTTGACTTTCTGACAGACAGGCCTCAGTATGTGCGGGTGGGGAACAACACATCAACCACCACACTACTCAGCACTGGTTCTCCCCAGGGGTGCGTCTTGAGCCCCCTACTTTACACTTTAATGACACATGACTGCTGCGCAAAATTTAGTACCAATCATATTATTAAGTATGCAGATGACACTACGGGGGTGGGCCTCATCCAGGATGATGATGAGAGGAACTATAGAGAGGATGTGAAACTCTTCACAGACTGGTGCAGTAACAATAACTTGATTCTTAAATGTAAAAAAAAACAAAAAAAAATTGGTTATCGACTTCAGGAAGAAGAGGCCCACACACACCCCGGTCTATATCAACAACATGGCGGTGGAGTCTGTACAGCACATGAAATTTCTTGGGGTTCATGTGATGAATAACCTGACCTGGTCACTGCACATCTCCTCTCTGGTTAAGAAGACTCACCAGCGCCTGCACTTTTTGAAGAGGCTGAAAAGGGTACACCTCAACCCACCGGTACTCACCACTTTCTACAGGCACAGTCGAGAGTGCGTTAACGAACGGCATCTCTGTGTATGAGAGTAGCAGTGGTGCTGACAGAAATGCTCTGAGGAGAGTGGTTCGATCTGCTGAGAGAACTATTGGGGTCACACTGTCACCGATTGAGGACCTGGCCAAACAATGCTGTCTGTCAAGGGCCAAAAACATCATCAAGGAGTCCTCTCACCCCAGCCACAGCCTGTTCTCCCTCTTGCCCTCAGGTATAAGGTCTGCCCGGTTCTGCAAGAGCTTCTTCCCAACTACCATCAGACTGTTAAATAGTACACCTCTGTATTAATCTGGAATAATCTTTTAGCTGAAGTTATGGTTTTATGTGCAATTATTTTAACATTTCTCTGTCATTTTTTATATTTTAATCTATTGCCCTTTTATGCTTTTACTATTTTACTTACCACTCAGTTGCTGCTATATAATTTTGGCTGCTATGGTGTTTTTATGGTTCTTGTTTTTACGAATTAAGTCGATGAAATGTAATTTCATTCTGCACTGTATCCATGTTGGTATGGTGACAAAGTGAATCTTGAATCTTGAATTTCCTTGTGGTCTACATAAACTTTAAAAGCTATGTTTAGGTCTGAATTTTTCATTAATTCCACTCCACAGGCCCATCTTTAAGCCCATTTATGATTAATGAAATGAGACAGATGTTTTCAAGCGTTGGCCCTTTAAATACAATGACCCACTTCACATACTCCCCCTCCAGGATGTTGACTGTGCTGTTCCACCATTTTTTTTATAGTTTTCAGGATACAGTACACTGGTCTAGTGATAACGAAAAATCATATTTAATAATTAATAATGGCAACAACGGGAAACTGTGACCTTCAGCCTCATAGGTCTGAGTCAGAGTCTGACCTGGAGACAGAGAAGAAGAACCGGTAAGAACCAAGACCTCTGATACTAACTTTACCATGGTCACTCTAAGTGAACCTGGGAATCCCTACAAATGCATTGAAATAATAATGAGACCGGCCAGTTAAGGTGTTTAAGGTCTACACATGTCTGTCCTAGATTGGTGTGTCTTAATATTAGGTGTAAATATGCTTTAGATGTGTTTAAAACCGAACCGGAAATTACTGAACAAGCTAGCGCAGCCTCTACCTCTGGCAGTAAAAATACCTGGAAATCTCTTCAAAATCACCAAAATCATAACAAGACCAGCCAGTTAAGATGTTACAGGTCTAGACATGTCTTTTCTAGGTGAGTGTGTAGAAATATTAGGTGTAAATATGCTTTAGATGTGTTTCAAACCGAACCGGGAATTAGCCATATGGACTACAACCACTGCTGCTGATGTCATACCTGGACAGATGTTCATTGGAAGTTTTGATCTTGTTTGTGCAAATCTAGCTATATAACTACTGATAAAACAAAACAAACTAAGAAGAAATTAAAATGGGTTGTAGAAGTTCACTCGATTTCTGCCCAAATGAATATAAAGACAGATCTGCAACACTTGGAGGGTTCAAACTCAAATATTAGGAACCACAAATGCACAAATAAATGAATCAAAGGCTAAGAAAACTGGGTTTAGCATAATATCACTCCTTTAGTGATTTATCATCATTTACTGAAATATGATGTTCTGTATTCAGTGTTTTTTCAGTAAAAATTAGGTATTTTCCTATATCTAATTCATTGATTATGTATATCAAAGGTTCCCAAAGTCGGGGTTGGGACCGACAGGAGGTCACAAGTTGATTTTCAGGATCCTCTCATTGTAACCTCTGAGATGATTGCAACAGATTAACGACAATTTTGTCACACTTATAGATTGAAGGTAGGAAGTTTTGCTTAGTAGGTCTTATGGTGCACAGAAGATATAATAATCTTTCTTTTGTCATTAAGTTCACATGTAAACATGCAGCGCACCAAAACTTGACCTCTGTATTTAACCCATCACTAGATGAAACATGTACATCACACACTACATACTAGGAGCAGTGGGCCTAGCCATATCAGGTGCCCGGGGAGCAAATGGGGGGTTAAGTGCCTTGCTCAAAGACACATCAGCTAACAACTCTTTGCCAGTCCAGGGACCTGAACTGGCAACCCACAAGCTGGTCACAAGCTGACCCTCTAGCCAACTCTCTACAATCCACGTCATGGCTGCCCCTGCTTTTATTTTGTAAGTGCAAAAGTTTGAATAATAGCGAATGGACGACATCCTGACATTGACAAACAGGTCAGACATTGTTTGTCCTACAGGTTTGATCAATGGTTTCATGCTAATAAAAACCAAAAATACACTTAAAAAGGCCATTAAACCTTGTAAAACAGACACATTAACCTAAATAAAAATGAACATAAAGACCTCCTTACCCAAAATGCAATGTGGTAAAAATGCCATAGTAT
>JAPTGZ010000006.1:40599868-40614969 GCA_029814645.1 Fowleria isostigma | reverse complement strand
CGAGAACGACCTGCGGGACACAGGGCATTTCTACAAAATATTGTTCAGTCATTTGTGCATTAACAAGCATTCCACATGTTATGTATTTTTGAATGTTCAATGATCGTTTATGGCAAACACTATAATTTACTGAGTGTTTTTGAAAGCCTCACAGTATTCCCTGAGGTGCTGTGAATGTGACCTCACAGTAACGCCGTAGCAGAGACACAGTGAAGAAGAAGAGGAGCAGGTTCACTTGATTTTGCCAACTTAAGTTAAAGAATAAAACTTTTTTTTTTTTTTTGCTATAAAGGAACCTGTGGACTCTTGTGCTATAAAGCTGCAACATACCGAAAACAGAAAGTGAAACCTAACATGCTTCAAACGTCCAACCGGCTTCTGTGCCTCACGTTGAGAACTCGCCGCTGCTGAATGTATATAGAGGAAACCCTGCACAGCCACCCTGCTGCCCGAGGGTTTGTGTTCTTCACATAAGTTACATGTATTCATTCGGTACATGTCTGTATTGAAGACTTTACATCACAGGCACGTACCACAACAAGAAAACATGTCGGATTATTTCCTCGGAACGGACCTTCAAGTAGCCCTGGCCACTCTAATTTACATCCAAGAGTTGTTTTAGCAGTTGTCATGAGTCGTTATAGAGAGCAGTGTTCTGTTTCCTGTCTTGTGATTGTATTTCGTGCTAGGAGAGAACAGAAAGAAGTAATTTGGTTTTATGCAGGCGCTTTGTCGTAGTGGTGGTGAAGCCACCTGGCATGCATACTACATCCATAAATAGGAAGTGTCACACACTTTTACGTGCCCGTCTGCATGCAGATCCCCCCCCCCCCCAAAACGCACATCTAAATGCGGAATTAAAAGTGAGAACGCAATGCTACTTTTGCGTTTTTTGTTCAGATTGTTACTGTCTACCATCTACCGTCATGGCCTAAGATTAAACCTGGTTCATGTTGGACTGGACCACACATATTCTGTTCTATTTGATCAAAATCACACTCTTTATGTAACATTTTTCTTCATTTAGACCAAAGATGTCAAACTCATTTTTGTTCAGGTTCCACATTCAGCCCAATTTGACCTCAAATGGGTCAAACCAGTAAAATAATAACATAATAACCTATAAATAAGGTTTATTCTATATTTTACAGTGAAAAAGAGTAAAATTGTTTTATAAAAATTACATCCACAAACTATTCTTTAAAAAAATGTCAATAATATGAAATTTCATTAGAAAATATATTCAATTTTAACAATATGTTATTTAAACATCATTTGTCATCTAAACATGCATTACACAGAGATAGTAATAATAATAAAATTATTAAATATGTGTAAAACTTGTAATTTAGAAACTACAGAGAGGCCATTTGTTCATTTTTTATCATATTGCTACCCACTTTTATTCTCTCAGATTAGATTAAGTGGTTTCTCTGACCTCTACTCATCATTTATTAAATCAGCTCTGATCACTTTAATGCCACTAAACTCTGTGGTTCTAATGCTGGTCTTCATGATACCTACAGTAAATCCTCACTTCCACGTCTCGTTGGCCGTTATCGCCGACTCAGTGTGTGGGATCTGTAATCTGGTCGTCTGGGGCGGGAGGGGTTAATCTCCGGACGGGGGTCGTTTCACTCACAGATGTTACCTCCAGAGGACGAGCAGATTAAGGACAACGGCGAAAGGGTTGTTCCTCACTCAGATACGTTCAATTATGGAAAGAGGAAGCAACAGAAATCTGACCAGTTTCCCTCACGTTAAACCACAGAGTATTTTACACCAACGAATCCTGGCTTTTATATGGGTTTATCTGGAAGTCACATGGTGTTTAAGCTTTCTGTCATCTTTGTCTTGTGTCTTTTGCATCTTCTGCCCTGTTTTAACTTTTGTCAAATCATTCATTTGGCGTCATTTTAATTTTGCTTAATTTTTGCCTTGTTTTGCGTTTTTTTTTCTTCTCCCATCATTTTTGTGTAATTTTTGTAACATTTTCCTCTTATTTTTGTATATTTTTCACGTAATTTTCATCCTGTTGCATGTTTTACATTATTTATCTACTTATGTTTTTACAGAATTTCAGCCTTTTTTGCACCTTTTACGTGATTTTCACCTCATCACATCCTTTGTGTAGTTATTTTTTTTTTATTGGATCATTGTCGTCTTTGACATCATTTTCATCTTGTTGCATCTTTTGTCAAATCATTCTGATAATTTGAAGCTCAACATCACATTAACTCACCCACGATCAACCACATTGACCCAAAATGTGCTAATGCTGTGGAAATGTACATCTATTTATAACTGTAACACCTGTCTATAACTGTAACACCTCTATCTACAACTCCAACGTACATCTATAACTTTAACATACGTCTGATCATAACTGTAACATACATTTATCTGTAACTGTAATGTACATCTATTACTGTAATATATCTATCTATAATTGTAACATACGTTTATATATAATTAACACATTTATCTATAACCGACGTACATCTACCTATTACTGTAACACATCTGTAACTGTAACATACATTTATCTATAACCACAGCATATATCTATCTACAACTGTAGCATTCATCTATCTACAACTGTAACATTCATCTATCTATAATTGTAACATTCATCTGTAACTGTAACATACATCTATCTATAACTGTAATATACATTTATCTACAACCACAAAATACATATATCTATAACCACAATGTACATCTATTTATAACTAACATACATTTATCTATAACCGCAATGTATCGATAACTGTAGCATTCATCTATCTATAACCAAAATACAAAAATGTCTATAACTGTAATATACATCTATCTACAACTGTAGCATTTATCTATCTATAACAGTAACATACATCAGTCTATAACCATGATGTCATTGGTCTGATGTGGATGTTCTAAAATAGAATCTGAAGACAAGGCTTTCGCTTCTCGTTCTTCTGCATGCTTCTGATCAAATTTTCATTCAGTGCGAGCTCTTTGGTTTTCTCTCAGGTGCAGGATGATGCAGCATACAGCTCTGAAATGCTGTTTCCAAAAATACAGAACCCTGCAGAGCGCTGTAGTTCACAATGGAGAGGCTGCAGCCTGGCAGATACATGTCTAAACACTATCTGCTCTCTGCAGCCATGGAGACGGCAGAAATGCAAAGGCAAGCAGAGATATTCAAAGATAGCAGTGTCACCCAGTGACGATGCACCACACGGGGATGACTACAAAGCACGGCATCATGGGTAAGAACCACGGCATCCTTCAGCACCATCACATTTGTGTTTATATTGTCTTTTTGCTTCCTTTTTTCTCACGTCATTAGCCAAACCACTGACCAAACATCATGTATGTCATGAAGATCTGAATGTAGATTTGTAAAATGTTCGGAGTTTGTCATGTTCTGACAATAAAGAATCATTTAAAACCACAATTACTTATTACTCTTGTTTATTGGCTTCCACTAAGGACCAGAAACAAGTCTCATAATTAAATGAGATTCAATTAGATGCCGTTTAGATCAGATGTGCAGATCAGATGTTGTGCATTACTGGCTTGTTATTCTTTTACAGCGAGTTCTGTGATTTCCTGAATAAGGCTAATTTACAACATGACTTGAAATAGCGTACTCAAGTCTTTTTTAATCACTTTTTATGGGAGATTGTCACATGCTAGGGTTTTTACAAAGTTTTCAGGCATCCTTTTAGATACCAGAGTCTATATTGCGCTGGATCTGGTTGTTTGCAGATGATACTTGACTATTTCCAAGTTTACAGTGGCTAGAGTTGAACTATGCTACTGCTGTAGATGAGCTGGAGACATTATAATCACTATCATTATAATCATTATATTACATTACAATTACTGTTTTGAGACTGTTATCATGACTGTAGACATTCGTTTTCTGTCTGTTCTGTAATTCTTCACGTCTATTCATAAAAGTTAAGCATGCCACTATTCTGACAGAATCACTGACAGAGCTATTATGACAACACAATCTCAGCAGATACAACAGGTTTTATTTTGGAAACTACACTAACAGACTTTTCAAGGACCTAGTTACTGTACTTGCAATGGTGTCATCATCTGTTTTGATAGCTGAAGGCAAAAGACAAAATGTTCCACAGTTACACATGTTTTAGACATGGCTGCCATGTAAAAATACAGCAGTTTGATTTTGTCAATAGTACAGGAGTCAAACAGGAACCAAAACCGGCCCACAAACAAGTCCAACCCAGAAATGTAAAAATTACACTAAAGATATGAACACCCTATATCATTTTAGTTTAGTGGTTACACACAACCCAATTTGATCACAAGTGGGTCAGGACACTAAAATATAACTCATAAAAACCGATGACTAAATGTCAACAACTACAAATGTTTCTCTTTTAGTGCCAAAGTTTCCAAACTATCCTTTCGCAAAAAAAATTGCAATTAATCTGAAATGTCTTAAGAGAAGTAATTGCAATTTTACCAATATTCTGCCTGTTACTAAATGACTTGTGTATCTGTGCACACACATGTATAAATGATAAACTGAGGCAGATTATTCTTAAAATTGTGTTTACTTTTTTAAAGAAATTTCAGCTTGTTCATGGTTTTATTCACATTCTTTTAAAGGATAGTTTGTAAATGTAGTTTTCATGATGTAATTTTACTTTTTTCACTCTAAAACACAGAAAAAGGTTTGGAATTGCCATTATTTACAGAATATTATGTCATTATTTTTACCGTTCTGGCCCATTTGAGGTTATACTTTGCTGAATGTGGCCCCTGAAATCAAATAAGTCTGACACCCCTGGTCTATAGCGTTTGCTCTTTCACTCAGTGTCCATGCTTTTGTCTTGCCTGTTGAATTTCATTACAAATAAAGTTCATTTCCATGACTTTGGCCTCTTTTTATGACGGTGGAAACCTTCAGCCTCACATTCTAACACTTAAAAACTTAAAAAAACAAGCTCAACTTCAGTTTCAGACAGTCATTTTCTCCATGTTGCTCCGTTTAATACCCGTGTTAAACAGACTGAAGGTGGATCAGAATGCGTTCACATCTGAGACACAGTGTGTTCTGAAGGTCTGGGTTCATTCTGCAGTAGGTGAGGACCAGAGGCCTGTGTTTATTTAACTGCACTGTGTTTACCAGCAGCCCCAGGCAGACAAACCCACAGCTATGTGGCTCTGCTGGAAACCGGAGTGGGGGGAAGCAGCCGACAGCCCACCCCCCCGTCCATAACATAATGGTGCCCCCGCCCTTCACCAACAGGCATCTAAACACACACCGAGTCTAAACACACATCCCCTTTTCTTCTGCCTCCGACTTCTGAGAAACACTGATTGCATTAGGACATAAACAGACACACAATCTCTGACATGCGACGTCGACAACGGGCTTCGGATTCACACCGACATACACGTCAACTTTATTTTCAGATTGTATGAAGACTGTGACATATTAAAGGAAAAACCTAAAGGGACGTTTCTCAGAGAGGTCGACCATGTGTGTTCAGAACAGTATCAGTTATCCATGCAAATATGTGGAGGGATGAACACAAATCTAACAAAAGACACAAAATATTAAGACTAATCTGACAAAATACACAAAGAATAAACACTAATCTAAGAAAAGACACTGCCTCGTTTAGGGTTTTAATGACAGAAGTAGAGCTGCAATTTCAGCCACTAACTTAAAATGACAACAATCTTGATAAACATCTGGAGTCTTTTCGTTTTTAGGAGGTATGGTAAAATGATCTGATTTCAGGTTCTTATGTGAATATTTTCTGGTTTCTTTACTCCTGTTTGACCCTTAACTGAAAATGATCAAGTTGTAACCCAAAAAAGACAACATCAAATGCTTATCAAAAAGCCTAAACAACAATTACAACAAACATGTCTATAAGTTCATATTAGCGTCAGCTTCGTTAGCATATAGCATTTAAAATATTAGTGACATACTCTAAAGGAAATAACTGACACTTTGCTGAGATTTCTTAAATATCAGCAATAAGTTGACAGAAAGAACTAAAAATATATATATTTGCAAGTTACATGCATTAACCATGTTCATTTAACTAATAAAAACTACACTGTTTGTCAAGATGTTATGTTAGCCAACATTGTATGCAGCTGTTACAACAACAAAAAAACAGAATATTAACCATAAGTAATTTGTGATTGAACTTTTTTAGTTACTTGTGTAACATTTGAGACTGAGTGAATACTGTCAATTACATAAAAAAAACCACCAGAATTAAACTCATACAAATGTGTGTTTCTTTGACTGCTAACACCCGTGTGCTAAGCTAGCTAACATTATTTAGCATCTGGATCAAATGAAGGGGTTCTTGCAAATTATTTGATAAATGCAGCTCTAAAAAGAATGTTTCTGTCCCTGTCTGCTTCTCATCATGTTTCTCCACTATTTATACAGGAATTTGTCGATAAATGTAGTGTTTTACATACAATTATCAGCAGTTCTTGGTTATAATAACGTTTTATGGTTAATAACAGGCTTCTCAAGTGGAATAACTGACATTAGGTGTAAACAATGGCTCAAAGTTAAGACTGACGCACAATCACATGGATTTTAATGGTTAGTTTGATAAATTACTTTTAGTTTGATGCTCAATTGGGCAGATTTATTCACTAACTGTTCAGTTCAACAGTTCTAATAAAATCAACAATAGATTTCATGGTAGATGTGTCCATTTGTTCCTGGCCATCAGCTTTTAATGCAGTTAAACTATCCTTATCACTTTGCCCTTTACTAATCCACTAACAGCCTATTGTCTATTAATCTATTTGAGGATTTCTTCCTCATCACAATCCAACAAAAATGAACGCATTTGGATGAAATGCACTTTTAAACACAGACCAATGCATCAGCATGGTGACTAGACAGAGCAGAGGTCAACAGAAATACCCCAGACAGATGCCATTTACTCTTAACAATAAAGGCAAGCGGATCAAAACGCCTCTTTGCCAAAAACAAAGTGGGTATATTTCTTGTAGGAGATATGACAGAGGGGAGTCCGCAGCTAAATCAGTCAACATGCAAACTGGCGGCAAACCAAAAGGAAATTCTTAGTCCCTATTGTTGCCAATTTTAATTCATCAGTGGGAAATGCCATTCACTAATCCTCATAACTATGCACAATGGCCAAGAAGTGAGCTTGTGAACAGCGACAATTAGCGAGAGGAGCGTTGGTTGATGTGAACCATAAACTGAATCCCAGGTTTCATGGCTTCTGTGATATTCGGACGCACCCGAGTCCTCCCCTCACCCCAAAACACAACGCCTTCCTCGCAACAAAGAGAGTGAGGGAGAAACAGACCGTAAACAAATCTCTTTGAAACACATTAGACTGCAGCGCAGAGGCCGACAGACCGACAACGTCAATACCAGCCCCGGGCGACAGGACGCCATCGCTCAGCTGACGGGGTAACGGCCCGGCCTCCACCCACACAGATTCTCCCCGTCGTCCCCAATGCACAAACCACATCTGCAGAAAAAAAAGACAGACTACAACTTTTTTTCCCTCTTGGGCAAAAAACAGGACACCCCGCCCCCCTTTAGTAAAGAAGCCCCCTCCCACCGGCTGAGCAGGCTATAATGGGCCACCAAAGGAATGTTTCCCCCCGCATGCTCTCTGACTGTGGCCAATGGTGGAGCAGATGGAGCCACCGGGGAGGGGTGGGGGGTAACAGAGGGGTTACATTCCTCTGGACCCGACTGCCGCTCGTTTTAGGTCCTCAAGCTGATGCTGGATGGCGGTCAGCTGAGGTGGAGGGCTTTCCCACAGCTGACCTCTGGAATCAGCTGGTGATGAGGCAACTGTCAAGGAGCATTTACACACGTTACATCCTGAAATGCCCTCAAATCTGAAGGTTAAACGGCATTTAGTAATGCTGTTGGGTCAATACGAACAGCCCAGGTCCAGGGTTGGGACTGGAATGTTGTTTTCGGGTCAAACGGAATGAATAGTTACAAATGTATGTGGACTATTTATATAGCAAAACATGTCTTGAACTTCTCTTGTTAGGTATATTAAAAATGTTTTTTTAAAAACATACATAAAAAAAAAATACATTTAATAAACATAACATACATTTATAAAACATACATTTATAACCTTGTGCTACTTTTGTGGTGACAGTCAAATGTCTGTCCAGGGATCGCAGATGGAAAATAGCCTTTATACTAACTCTGGTGCATTTACAGCAATGTGAATCAATGTCCCTGTTAAATAAGCCAATAAATGAATAAAATAAAATAAAATAAAGAGTGTCGGGTCACATTTTATGCTGAATGCTGTTTAACTTGGAAATTAGAAGTTGGAGTTGGACAGAAATCAGATATAGTAGCGTGAGGTGAAACTCACCAAGCTAATGCTAACCTACTGAAAACACTGACCACACTGTTACTAATACTATTACGCTAAACGAGTTATTTCAGCCGAGTGATTACAGTTAAAACATGGCCTACAGTCATGTCAAGGTCCCTTAAAGTACAAACACACTCATTAGCACAAGCTGCCCTAATTAACAGACTACCTGCCAGGCCTTATAAAAGTACATTAATGCTAATATTAGCTGATGAAACCGAGTCAACCTGAGTGTATTTACATGTATATGTTCCTTAATATGCAATGTCCTTTAAATAAATAAATTAATACTTATATACCCCAAGAAGAACTGTACTTTGGTAGAGACTAATGGGGATCCTTAAATAAAGAAATATAGAAATAATCAACCATAGATAGAAGCAATAAAGTTTTGTGCTTATTTGTCATTTTTTCTTTATTACAAGTGTTTAATACAGATATCAAAATTGTTCAAAAAATAACAATTTAACAACAGTTTTCCAAGAATGGATTGTTATGAAGAATGAATAGACTTATTATCAAATAACTATTTCAGACATAAGTTAATACCAGTACTTTTACAACAGAATAACGCTGAACACACAATCTGTACCTAGCATCAGTGTGTGTGTGTGTGTGTGTGTGTGTATATACACTGTTCACTAAATACCTAAAACATGGTCACACATGAAACCAACACACCATTTTCCAAGGAAGAAAAAAAAAAGCCATGATAGTTTTTTTGCCAAGGATCAAGAGGTTCTAAAAATATCTTCGATTAAATATCTCATTTCAGACTCAACACCAGTAAAACTCGGTGCGTGTATTAGAGAATGAGTCCATTAACACACACTCCAACATCAGTGTGTGTCTGTTCTGTGAAATCCAACCTAATGCTTCCGTCCAGAGGCAGGTATTTTTGCTCTGAGCTGCTTCCACCGAATCGACCACGCCCCAGTCAGGTCAAACCTGCTGCGCTGCATCAGCCAATCACACGCAAACACAAACAACCAATCACAGCTCTCTCATTCTCCACACATTAGGGGATTGTCTATTGTTCCGGCAGCCTTCCTCAAACATTTCCAGCTCCTTTCATTCTTCTAAACGCCGCTCCTGCTCGCGGTGAAGCCACTGGTGCATTGTGGGTCCATTTGTTCTGATAAAATGTCAGTCGCAGCTCGTCCTGAGCCAACCCGGGCCATCTGAAGCGACTCCGCCTGCCCGCCAGTCGCAACTAAAGCATGTGAAAGTGGGCGGTAAAAGAACAAACTAACATTGTGTCCAGCTGCCCACCTTGGCAGCGACGGAAAACAAGATCTGTGTGTGTGTGTGTGACGACGCGAGTCTGGGCTTTTAATGTCAAGAGTCAAACAGTAAAGAAATGTACGAGCACAGGGAAAACATCTGCACCGACAAAGACGCACTGATTAAACCACGAATCAGAGAAAAAAACCCAGAAAGCATCAAGATGAGATCAGAACGGAAGAGGTTTAAGAGCAAAATACATGTTTGAAAGATAAGGAAGAGAATAAACATGTTCAAGTGAGTCGACACTGATTATTATCACAATAAATATCCAATTATTACTACATTTTGAAGGCCAAGTTTCATTCGGTAATAAAAGATGAGCCAAACAGATATATGTGGGTTTAAATTATTAGTAAAAAAAAAACAAAACATAAGACCAAAATATAGTGAAAGATCAAAATGCAAAATGAATGACATAAAAAAATGAAACAATAAGAAACTGACAAAAGATGTAACAATCACAATGACAAAGACGCAATGAAAATACTATACAACACATGCAACTAGTTAAAAACGGCAAAAAAATGTGAAAAAGACAAATAAAAAAGAAAATGACATGAAAGACGTGATAAAAAAGATGCAACAAGAGAAAAAATACATAAGACAGAAAACAAATACCATGTAAAACACACAAGATAAAAATAGTACAACAGACTAATGATGAAAAAAAGGATGCATTATTAAAGAACCAACATAAAAGACACGAGACACAATGAAAAACAAAAAGATATAAAAGATTCAAGATGCAAAAAACCAACAAGAAAAAAAGGATGCAAAAGACAAATGACAAAAAAATAATATGAAACTATAATAAAATGCCATTAAAGACGTAAAAGTCTAGTCCAAGATGCTGCAAAAAACAAATAACAGAAATAACACCACAAAAATTCTGTGTTATATGGAAACAGAAAAGACACAACATGAGAAAAACCCCATAAAGACGTTCAGGTTGAAACCACAGCTACGGTCGACTCCGAACCCGTTCACATTAACGTCCAGGTTTTCTCCGTCCGAGTCTGAACCCGAGTCCAACTCCAATCACGTCTGAACACACAACCATCGCCCTGATGTCACTTTAGGAAAATGAAGTCGTATAAACGTTCGAGCCGCAGTCGTCGTAAAACTCCAGCTGATTCCACAAACCACCACCAAACACTCAGAGGGAGATAATAACCCACCTTTTACGATGTGTAAGAAACACAAAAACATGTCTTACTTCTTTTGTATGATAATGTACATTTGTTTTTCGTTTGTCTTGTGTTGTTACCGTATTTTTCGGACAATAAGTCGCACTTTTTTCATAATTTAGCTGGTCCTGCGGTGCGACTTATATACGTTTTTTTTTCCCTCTTCTTTTTCTTCATGATCCATTTTTTTGGCTGCTGTGACTTATACTCCGGAGCGACTTATAATCCCAATAATATGTTAATTGAATAAATAATAATGTGTGAACCTGTACTGACATGCATTTCTTCTTCCTGTTCAATCACTTCCTTCAGTTTATCCTCATGCAATCACTCCCAGTAATGTGCAATAACCCAGGATAAGGTGAACTATGTGTAATAATCCTCTGTTCTGATAACGAGGCTTACACCGTCAGGGGCTGAAAAGCAAGGGTATATCCCCGAAATCCCCCCCAATCCTCTGCTATATATATATAAATCTATCTACAGTAATTGTTAAGCAATCAGTATGAACTCCATTTGTGACCAGTGATAAAATAACTAGTCAGAGAACCAATTTTTCCACCCAAAAACTCCACCTAGTGAATGAGAATGACCTCATATGAACTCTGGACAGTAGACAGAACATGGACATTTGGAAGATAAACCAAATTTTATCTCATTTGGCCTGTTATGGATTGATTTATGTCCAAAAAAAACTGATTTTCAACTCAAGCATTCCCATCTGGATGACTTTTAATACTACAGAGGAGCTGAAATCCATAGGGTTCTTCCACTAGTGGTCCCATATGTCGGTTATAAAGGGAAAATAAATCCAACCAAATCTGCTCTAGTCATCACCAAAACACCAAGGAGATCCAGGAAATAACCCCAAAACTCGATAATAACAAGACGATATTTATTCAAACATAAATGCACTATTTCTATTGACTTGTTCATAGATAAACATCGTGTTTCTGTTAATATTGTGTCTATTCTAATTTACACCTTAGTGTTGATTGTCAAGCTTTTTTTTTTTTACCAGTTCTCTTGTTATTCTAATTTATTATGTATAGTGTGTTTGGACTTGTATTCTATGTACATTCTTATATTCTATTTTGACTGTCATGCTGCCGCTGCACTAGTATTTGGGATCAAAAAGTGCATCTATTTTAGAGGTAGACTGATATATCGGCCGGCTGATATATCAGCACAATATATTAACTTTTTTTTAATATCAGCCATCTGCATTAATATATATATATTTTTTTGAAAGACAATATTTGATCAGTAGCGAAAATGTTTTAAGGTATTTGATTAGGCATGTGTGTGGCCAGCACTTGGAAGTTTAAAAAATGTTAACAGTACTATGTGTACGTGTAGTAATAATGTATTTTGTTACATAAAAATCTTAATTATCTGAGTTTTTCCAATTGTATTTTATGGTCAATGTGCTTTAAAAAAAAAAAAAAAAAAAAAAAGGCCTTAAATATCGGCCTCAAAAAAATCTGCATCAGCATTAGAAAAACCCATATCGGTCAACCTCCAATCAATCGATCTATCAATCCTTCTATCTTTTTATGTGTATTTTTATTTTATTCTACATCAGTTCTATTCTTATTTTACCTTTTGCAAAATTCTATATTCCATTTTATTAATTTGTTGTAATTTTAAGTTCATTCTATTTTTATTTTCTGATATTGTTTTTTTATTCATATTGTTGCACTGACTGGAGTTTCTATTCTATTTTTTTTATTCTATTCTATATTTTATTCTATTCTGTTTTAGTCCATTCTATTTTATTTTTGTCCATTTTAGTCTATTCTATTTCTATTCTCCTCTATTCGACTGTTTCTCTTGTGTTTTCTCCCTGTATCCTCCACCTGTTCCTTCAGTAGCAGTCATGTTCTGTGGTTGTAAATCTGTCCGACTCCAGCAGATCTACATCACAGTGAAACCGCTTCACCTTGACGAATGAGAACATACAGTGTGTGCTGCCGTGGAGGCTCGGGGCCTTTTGGCGTCTCGACTCCAGCGCCTTCCTCCTCCTTCCCGTCATGGATCCTACTCTGCTTCGACGTTCGGAACATGTCGCTCCTATAACTGTCGCTGGATTTGCATGCAGCGCCCGACACTCTGCTCACGTACAACAAAGGCGGCGGCGCTGTCGACTGCGTGCTTTGACGTGTTCCAACCTGCGCATGATCCTCCGGCGGCGGCGGAGACATAATAACACGTTTGTCAGACGAAGACGCTTCTGCTGGAACAACCTCGACTGGTCTGAGGCCAGGTACCCGGTCCACAGAGACCCGGGTCCACAGAACCAGAGGAACCACGGACCAGGACCGCTGCCAAACACCGAACAACCCAGGACCGGTCCAAGACGACAAATCACAACATACGCACTGAACCAGTTATTCTTGTACTGAGTCAATCTGCTTTGACGGACTCCCGAAATTTGACTTTTATTCAAATAAAGTTCAACCTCAGCTCTGAGTTATTTTAGGACACATCCTGGTCAGTCTTTCTCAGTGACAAATCTGTATGAAATCACAAAGGCGGGAATAACAGGCGCCGAATAAACCAATCACAGATAAAACGGATGTGACGCTTTTGTTGGAGAAACTTCAGAATACTGGGTGTAATCTGATTACAGGGTGTAATCTGTAATTCAAACTTTATTTTTTATCCCATAAGGACCCAGTGTGACATTTGTATCACTTTCCATATAAAAATTCCTCTATATTTAACTGTCCTTAAGTGGTTTATCACCATTCATTGTAAATTATCTTCTATATTTTGTTTTTTCCAGTAAAAATCAGGTGTTTTCCAATATTTAATTTCCTAATTAGTAGATGTTCACAAAAGCTTAAAGTAAAACTGAGGGTTATTCTATCAAAAACAAATAAAAACTGAAGAAAAAGTGATTTTTTTCAGTCCAGTGTGTCATTAACATCCACTGTCTTTGATCCAAGTCCATGGGTTTTACTGGTGAATTAATGTTGTAAAAGCTGACAGTGTTTCCATGGTAACTACAGGGCCTCTGAACATCAAAATGTGACCTATCTGATGATCAAGAAAAGATTAAAAACTGCATTTTACACCAATTATTTACATGTATAAGTGGATACACAGGGATTAAACCATTTCTATCAGTAGATGGTTTTGTAGATGGTGGATGTTTGGGTCTTTATGGTTAAAAAAGGTTAAACTTAAAGAACATTTAATTTGGGAACTGACACAAAAGTAGTGCTGGGTCTTTATGGGTTACTCAAACAACCAACAACACATGTAAAGAGATCTGCAGACTTGGAAATGACGTTGGGGGCATTAAGACTTGTCGAGGGGGGACATGGAATCACTACTGGGCGTTTTTTTGTTGTTTTTTTTTCAGGTTATAACATTCACTACTGGGCTTTTTTTTTTTTTTTTTCAGGTTAGAACATTCACAGTTTGTACAGTTTGTACTTTACTGTTCTGAGATGTGGCATGTAAACAGACTCATTTACAGCTGCTGATATTATATTTAAAAATGTTTATCTTTGTTACCAAAATTTGTTTGTTGTTCTAAAAAAAGGAACTTTATTGTCATAGTTATACATAATTGCAGATTTCCTGTTATTTTTTGTATAAATATTTCCTCAGGGAGCAGTCTGTTATTAGTATTATTCAAGCAAAAATCAAGTCATTTTTAATTTGCGCAACAAATTATTCAAGGAAAAGTAAAAAGTATTGTTCCGATAAAGATTTTTCTTTCAGTAAAAGCTATAAATGCACCACTGGTACAATGTTGTTGGGGTTGAGGGGGGACCCACAGAAAAAGACTGAGAGCCACCGTTGTAACTGTGTGTAATATTCACGTGTAAATGACAAAATCAGACATAATATTAAAAAACTGCACTAATTTTTCTAAAGAAATTTACATTTTTTCTGGTTATTCACATCTTTTTTGTTAAAAGGATAGTTTGTACATGTAAATATTTTCATAATTTAATGTTTTTCTATTGCACTAAAACAATGAGAAAAACTTTATCATGTTATTATTTTAATGGTTTGGCCCATTTGAGAATGAACTGGGCTGAATGTGGCCCCTGAACTAAAATGAGTCCGAGCTCCTGGTCTAAAGAAAAAACTGACTGAGTGGACTGGAGTCTGGTCATCATCAGTTTAGAATCCTCTAGAACACAGGTGTCAAACATGCGGCCCGGGGGCCAAAACCGGCCCGCCAAAGGGTCCAGTCTGGCCCCTGGGATGAATT
>JAPTGZ010000006.1:40510018-40521667 GCA_029814645.1 Fowleria isostigma | reverse complement strand
GTGTGTGTTGTATTTGTTGTGTGTGTGTCTATGTGTGTGTGTTGTATTTGTTGTGTGTATATGTTGTGTGTATGTGTATGTGTGTGTGTTGTATTTGTTGTGTGTGTGTCTATGTGTGTGTGTTGTATTTGTTGTGTGTATATGTTGTGTGTATGTGTGTGTGTGTGTTTATGTGTGTGTGTTGTATTTGTTGTGTGTGTGTTTATGTGTGTGTGTTTATGTGTTGTGTGTTTATGTGTTGTGTATGTGTTTATGTGTGTGTGTTGTATGTGTTGTGTGTATGTGTTGTGTGTGTGTTTATGTGTGTATGTGTGTGTGTGTTGTATGTGTTGTGTGTATGTGTTGTGTGTGTGTTTATGTGTGTATGTGTGTGTTGTCCACTGTCAGCTTCTGTTTGTGTTGTCATCCTCCACCTGTCAATCATCCCTGTCATGGTCCAGATTAATGCGTGTAAATGAGATTATCCATAATGTTCTGTTGTACAGTCACACACAGAGCTCCTCCTCATTGTGGGTTTTCTTGTCCACATCGTTGTGTATCTAGGACACCTGGTCATGTGACCTGCTCGACGGTCGCTTTGATTTGACCTCATCTTATCTCAGTGTTTTTCAACCTTGGGGTCGGGACCCCACATGGGTTCGCCTGAGGGAAAAGATGGAATTTTGACTTTTTCTCTTAACAATAATTTTTAAAAATATATATTTAAAAAGTCCAACTTTTGAGAGAAAAATGACAGAATTTTGAAAAAAAAAAAAAGTCAGAATTAAGAAAAAGTTAGAATTTTGGGACAAAAAGTCAGAATTCTGAAAAAAAAGTCCAATTTTTGAGGAAAAAATGTCAGAATTGTGACTTTTTTCCTCAAAATTCAGATTTTTTTCCTTAAAATAATAAAAAATATATATATTGGAACTTAATTTTTATACTTTTTTCCAGTCTATCTTATCTTATCTTATCTTATCTTATCTTATCTTATCTTATCTTATCTTATCTTATCTTATCTTATCTTACCATGTCTTGTCCTATCTTATCTTATCTTATCTTATCTTATCTTATCTTATCTTGTCCTGTCTTGTCTTGTCTTGTCCTATCTTATCTTGTCTTATCTTATTTTATCTTATCTTATCTTGTCCTATCTTATCTTATCTTTTCTTATCTTGTCTTGTCTTGTCTTATCTTGTCCTATCTTATCTTATCTTATCTTATCTTGTCTTGTCTTAGATTAGCTTAGTTTACCTAATCTAACGTAACCTAACCTTGCCTTACCTTACCCTATCTTATCTTAAATACAAAATTTGACAGTATGCAGCGACAGTTAAAGTTCAACCATATTCACTCTGGATGAAGTCCAGGACACATTACTCTGGTTTTAAGGTATTTTATTGATGAAAACATCTTTAACATTTTGACCCATTGGACACAAAACATAACATAGCAAAAAAAACAAAAAAACAGTTGAGAACATATCCTCTGAAGCCAGATCACAGATTCCAAATCGCTACAGCATCTGCAGCATCTGATACATTTATAAAAATAACAATCATAAAAAATATACAAACAAGACAAAGATCTTTTTCGTTCTTTTTCAAAGTGTGATTGGAAAAGACTGCATCAACACAAACAGACACGACGCGTACGAGATGACGGAGTCAACCCACGATCTCTAAACGAGGCACGATCACTACATGACAGGCAGACTGGAGCTAGCGGCTAGCGGCTAGCGGCTAGTCCGCCGAGAAAGCAAGACCCAAGACCGCTGACACCGACAGAACCACACCGGGAACACGGACTGACATCCAGAACCTGAAACCGGTCTGAGTCTCCAGACCCGTTTGTTGTGGTCGGAGTTTTGTCTCGGACTCGACTCATTTGTTTCCAACTTGATATCATGAAATCGCATACGGCACTTTTATTTGGTGCGTTATCTGTACGCGTTATAAGCTTTCCTCGTGTATGTTCACGCCGCGTCAAACACCACGCACTGAGGGTTACAGTCATGTCAACCGGAGACCTTGGTGTAAATCGACACGTGATCAAATGGCGTTGAATAGCACACGAAAGGTTGAAAATGCGTACGTATAGCACATAAGAACTAGCGTAAGATACAATGCAATTTCATGAGATCAGTCTCTGGTCTTGGACATAGAGGTCGCGATGGGGTTTGTACAAAAACCACATCATCATAGAATAGGATCATTGTTAATTGTGCACCCTCGTCAAGACATAAAGACGATGTAATAGAAAAGATCACATGACTTTGATTTAACGAGTCATGACACGTTACGCCAACGCCTTTTACTCGACTGTTGATCTGAGTAATCATGTCATGTCGATTCTCACCAGCTTTTTTTTTTGGTCTTGGTCTTGGTGCCAACAAGGCCTGGTCTTGGTCTTGTCCGTACAAAAAGGGTTTCGGTCGTATTCACAAAAATTTTGTATCGGATAGGCCTTTCGTCCACACAAAACCACTGTCTTTGGTCACTGAAACTGCAAATTTTTGAAATCAGGTCCCAGATAACTTGTCCAGCAGTGTATTCAATACTGACAAATCCAAATATGTAGGCGGGGCTAACTGATGCCGAGTAAATTAATCACAGATAAGACGGATGTGTCCGAGAAATTTAAGAATACAGGTGTAATCTGAATACAAGGTGTGATCTGGAATTCAGTTCTTATTTTTGAATCAAACACCCGGCAACAGTTGTAAAAAGACTCACGGACGTGGAACTGACTTTGACTCATGACACAAAGAAGTCAAAACACTTGTCCCCAAGACTTGTGATTAGCCCGATATAAAATAGATTGGGCATAATCAACAGTGAATGGAGCAGTTCCAGACCGTTTTATCAGTATGGAATACACTGAGGAAACAGGACGGATGGACAAGCTACAAGACCATGTCCAGATGAAAACAGTTTCGGTTGTATCCGTGAATATTTCGCATCAGATAGGCCTTTCCTCCACACAAAACTGCAACTTTTTGAACCCGGGTCCCGGACCAAACCCCCAACTTTTCTAAAACAATGATGTGATAGCCCCACCTCTCTAATCAATCACCCCGGAAACAAAACATCACTTCACAACAACAAGTAGTGCTGGTGCTACGAGAGCTATCGAGCTTATCAGAAATATTGAATCCAAATGTTCGGCGACTGTTTCATTACAAGGAGCAACAAACAACCATAGCAACAGAATTCACTACATGTTCCAGGATCTACCGCTGAGAAGGACAAAATACTGGATCACACCCGCGAGAGCCACGTCTCCTTTTGCATTTTTTTTTTTTTTTTTCTGACAAGAGCGTTACAATCCCGCCTACAGGCCGGCCATTTGTACGACATCGTTTTCAGTGTTTTTTTGTGGACGCAGATATTTCCTGAAAAAACTTTGTGTTTACGCTAGCCTTATCTATCTCGATAAGAAATCCATCTGGAATCGTGGGGCTTGAATCTAAATATGAAGGCGGGACTAACAGACGCCGAGGAAGCCAATCACAGAGAAGACGGACGTGATGGTCCCGTCAGAGTAAATTAAGGATAATGTCATTCAATCCTTATTGTTGAATCAAATAACCGACAACAGTTGGAAAGAGACTTTCGGTCTTGGAACTGACTTGACCTCACGAAAAAAAAGAAGTCAGTGCATTTGATGCACTGTGGAAAAACCTGCCCCCAAGACTTGTGATTGGTCGGGATAGAATAAATCGCACATATTTTACAGCAGTCGGACCAATTCCAAACCGTTTTCTTAGTATTGAATACACTAAAAAAAACAGATGGATGGACAGGCTGACATTTACAGAGAAGTTTTTTGAAAAACGACAAAGAAAAAGATCAGATAGAAAAAGATGCGGTTTCGTGTGGACATGGCCTTAGCGTGTCACGGTCTTGGTCTCGTCTTGGTCTCGGTCTAGCCTGTCTTGACTACAACACTATCAAGAACACATGACAGAACCCAACAGAACTGATGCGATTCATCGCATTCATGAGACAGAGGACGACAAACAAACACAAATGGACATGTTTTTCGGCGAGTATCGAGTGGATGCTGGTCTTCAAACCGCCTCCGTCTGCTTTTTCCTATCGCCACCAGGACAGACTGCAGGACCGTTTATGTGGATGCAGCGAGTCGGCCGAGCTGAAGCGTGTCATCAAATATGTACAGTTCTTTAAAACGGAGGATGAAGTATTTAAGTCAATGAATAAGCGTAGATAAAGTAACCTCACAAAAAAACGTTAAACTGAAATGAAAGTGTCCTGAAGTACCTGGAAATGCATGCAATATAACGTACAGAAAACAGAGGATTACCCGGTGTCCCTAAACGCCTCGCAGCTGGAATCTGACCTTCATTAACCCATAAAGACCCAGTGTTTCTTTTGTGGCACTTCCCCAAAAAGTTTTTTTTTTCATTATTTCTACCTTTTTTTAACTGATTTATCATCGTTTTTAAATATTATCCTCCGTATTTTGTATTTTTTGGTGTAAATCGTGGATTATCCTATATTTAATTCACAGATTCGATAGATGTTTATAAAATCTCAATGTAAATTCAAAGCTAATTATATCACAATGAAGAAAAAGTTACTTTTCCAACAAAGATATTGCTAATTGAATATAATATCCACTGTCATGGATTCAACTCCACGGGTTTTACTAGTGAATCAATGTTGTTGAAGACGAAGTGGATAAAAACTGGATGTTGTGATTTCAGGGGCAGCATATACAAAAAAAAAACAGGATCCAGGACAGAGCCCTGAGGCACCCCAAAGCCTTCAAATTCAACTGTTATAGTATCAGAACAGTGAAAACTGGAGAGAAAGTGGCTTTTTTTGACAAAATATTTCAGTAACTGAATATAAAAACAAATGTCTCCATCCACTCATTGATTCAACTCCATGGGTTTTACTGATGAACAAGGTTATTATCGTTAATGAAAACTAATGAAATAACAAAATGACTAAAACTAGAATTGGAAAAACATTTTTGTTAACTAAAAAAACAAAAACTATAATTAAAAGAAATCCTAACGTATTGTGTGTTTACAAAACTAAAACATCTAAAAAAAATTTCCTTCGTTTTTGTTGATGTAAAACTGATTTGAAATTGATTTATGTCACTAAAGCAATTTTAGCTTCTCATCATTTGAAGTTTAGAGTCGTCTTCTTGTAAAAGAGTGGAGAATCTACCAGGAAACATGAAAACTAAAGTTGGAGAAAGAAGCAGAGTCCTGTCTGGGATTTATACAGTCACCTAAAAAATAATTATTCCATCAAAATTCATCCAAAACTATGTTTATATAATCCAGTCTAACTCCTGTTTGAATCATGTGACTAAAACAGACACAAGAAAACAGTGAATGTGTTTGTCACTGTTTGAATCAGAACAATGTCACAGATATTAATGTTTGAACTGATGTGATTTTGGTTATTATCTATAAAACCATGTTAAATGGATAGATATCAGCTCTGAAATTAAACTGCTATCAGATATTTGTGTTGTTACCATTAGATTTGTTAAAACAAATGTACCTTTAGTTGGTATTTTAGTGTATTTTTGCCTATGTTTGGGATATTTTATTGCATTTTTTTGTATTGTCCAAGTTGGACCAGGAATTAAAATGAACAAGAAATTGAACAAAAATAGGATGGTCTAATAGTTTTTTCACAACTGTATTTTTAGTGTATTTTTACTTATGTTTGGGATTTTTTATTGCACTTTTTGTATTTTTTTTTAGTGTATTTTAAGTGTATTTTAATGTACTTTTGCCTATGTTTGGGATATTTTATCACATTTTTTGTGTTTTTTAGGGTACAATCACGGAAAAAATGATTAGATCATCAAACGTCATCAGAAACAGTGGTTATGCAATCAAGTCCTAACTCCTGTGTGAATCATGTGACTAAAACAGACAGAAAAAGAAACACAGAATGTCTAAAAGCACTGTTTTTGTCAGTACAATGTCATAGATATTGATGTAAGAACTGATTTGAATTTGTTATAATCTATAAAACCATGAAAAATGGATGGATGTCAGCTCTGAAATTAAACTTCTATGCGATATTTTTGTTATCATTATATTTGTCCAAACAAATGTACCTTTAGTTGTACCGGGCATTAAAATGAACAAGAAACACATTTCCAAATTGTTGCCTTGCTTTTAGTGTAAAACAAGTAAAATTACATGAAAATTTTTGATTTATAAACTATCCCTTCAAAAAATCTCAATTATGTGAACAAATATGAACAATCTAAAATGTCTTAGGTCAAGTCTAAGTGTGATTGTACCATTATTCTGCCTGTTATTAAATGTTTTGTGTATTTGTGGATCCATTGTGATCTGTAAGTTGTATTGTATATGTATAAATGATAAAATGGGGTGTAATATTGATAAAATTGCATTTCTTTTTCTTAGAAACTTCAGGTTCTTTATGTTATTAACATTTTGAAAGGATACTTTGTAGATATAAACATTTTCATACTGTAATTTTACTTTTTCGCTGTTATTATTTTACTGGTCTGAACCGGTTCAGATCATATTGGGCTGAATGTGGAACCTGAACTAATATGAGTTTGACATCCCTGAATGAGCAAATTAATTCGATGAATTAATTAAATTAGCAAAGAAACCAGATTACAGGTACAAGTGTCATACCGTCCGTTCTTTGTGGATTTGTCTGTAACAGTCAAATGTGTAAATGTCATGTTTCTACAGTTAAAGCCTTCATTACAATCGCCCGGCAGTAACAAGAGTCCAGACAGGTAAACGAGTTCAGAAGTGAATACAACAACAGTCCACGGTACGACCACGACTGAACCTGTGTGTGTTTTTGGGTTTTCCTCTGTCAGGGATGAAGACACTGACTCAGACGACGATGACTATGACGATGTGGATATGTGAGTACGATATCACACACTGACAGAAAAACCAGTAACAGTTTAACGGAACATCTCAGCCCATGAATAATTAACAGCAAACTGCTTTACAACAGTCAATTTTAACTGTTATGTAATGCTCGGAACTAAATATTTTACACCCCGGTTGGTAATTTTTTAGATCTCAAGACTGTAAGAGCCTCACAAATATTTAATAATCATTTTATTTCATTACCGGGGATTCTTTCCTGGTCTTTTTTTTTTTCCTTGTAAACAGTAGTTCTTATAGTTTTACATGTGTTTATTTCTCATTTTTTTTCACTTCAGCCCAACGTTACAACCCATCAGGTGAGTACAGTCACAATTAATGTGTATCTATGTCATTACCACAGAGGAGTAAACTAACACTGTGTCCACAGTCTGATAATGCCGCCTGATGAAACCCCGCCTCCACTTCCTCCCAAGGTAAGAAACAGACAGACAGACAGACAGACAGACAGATAGATAGATAGATAGATAGATAGATAGACAGACAGACAGACAGACAGACAGACAGACAGACAGATATTATTTTACCTAACGTTCTGTTTCCTGTCATTTTGTCACAGCCCAAAGCTCGTACCAACTCTGAGGAGAGTATGACCGGAGAAGATGACCGGAAGAAACCGTCCTCCCTCTACGCCCCCGTCCCCGCCCCGTTAATGAGGACGTCCAGTGGGACACATGTCCGACCCACCCCCCAACCACGAACCATGAGACACTCAGGTGAAAAAAGACACTATTAAGATGCCATTGATGCTCTACATCAGTGGTTCTCAGTCTTTTTCTGTGGGGTTCCCCATTGGAGGGCAGAAAATCTCCACTCACTGTGTGAGTTAGTGAAAAATGACTGACGTATTTATGACAACCATCCTTCTCATTAACAACGTTAGTAAAAGCTCCTCTGACGTCGCCGTGTTTGATATTATTCACTTTCCTTCTCAATTGCTCTTCTTTGTGATTTTCATCCAGTATGTTAATTAAGAGTGGCGCCCTCTTGTGGATTGATTGACAAATACTCATTTCAATGCAATGGAGACATCTGTGAAGGCAGTGACACCATTTAAAACAGACGAACCAATTTACATACGTAAAGTGAACATGAATGAGCCTTTAGAGGCAAAAACCTCTGAGTGCATTCACAGAGTTAAGTTTAGATTTAATCCAAGTGTGTTTGTCATTTATGAAGCATCTGTTTTTGTGTTTGTTCACGACGCAGACCCCGCCTCCCTCCCAGCCCGGTCATGTGACAAACCACCTGACCTCCTTCCTCCTGAGCTCCCACCTAAAAACATTCGCCGTCGACAACCCCCATCGAAGGTGAACCAGGAGAAATAAACCTCTGCATCATCCACTGTAAACGATGAACACAAGGACTTTTTATGTTTGTCAAATACAACCAAAAGAGACAGAATAGTGTTAACCCTTTAAGTGCCACAGTCGTAATATGTAACGTAACAGAACTGAATGAAACAGACCATCACTTCAGATCGAGTTTCCAAATCTTGTTACCACCTCCTACCAATAGATGGCAGACATGTGCCCCTTTGATCCCAACATCATTTCAGGGAATGTTTCTATTCAGAGAGAAGAAGAAAATCCAGTTTTAAGTGTGTCCTGAGATGGTTTAGTAAGTGAAGTTGATTTAGTTTTAGGTTTAATAGATAAGGACAGATCAGTCTACTCTGCTGTTTGGATAAAAAGGTGTTAAACCTTACCGCATTTGACTTTATACTAATGCTTAGGTTAATTTATTTTAAGGATAAGATGAAAAAAATAAAAACACAAAGAAACCTTCCATATGATGGCATATAAGGGCCACAGAAGAAAAACAAATCACTTCTCACTGCGGGAATAAAGTCGCAAATTACGAGAATAAAGTCATAATATTTTGTGAACCAAGTCGTAGTTTTAAAAACTCAAAAATAATGTTGTACTTTTATGAGTCGGAATATTTTGAAATTCATTTGACAGTCAGAGTTTCCTGTTACAGTGAACGCAAGTGAAGCAGCAACTTCTGTTGAATTGGACCAACCTTATTCTCATAATATTACGACTTTATTCTCGAAATATTACAAGTTTTTTTTAAAACTACAACTTTATTCTCATAATATTATGACTTTATTTTTGTGGTGCAAGTGATTTGTTTTTCTTCTGTGGCCCTTATACGCCATCGTGCTTCCATGTAAATGTGTTAAAAGTTCAACTTTACCAAACGTTACACAGTCCACTATGCCACCACCCAGCGATGTCACAATATTCAAATTAGATGAGTACATTTACTCCCATCATAAACTGTGGGTCATACCCAGTATTTTTCTCTCTTATAAAGTAACCTTATCTTTAAACACTTTCAAGATGCAACTGTTTGAAATCTTGACATCAATTTTATTTTATTTTTTTTAACTCTGGCGCCTAAAGGTTTAAAATAATTTGACTGACAGATACATTGCTTTCTCTGAATAATGGATTAAATGAGCTTCATATTATTCCGTTCATCTTTCCTCTTGCCACGCCCCTCATCAGCTTTCCCGTGTTCCTTGGCAGGACGCCGCCGCCGAGTGCATGAGCCCCATCATGAAGAAACCACCGGTCAGTGTGATCATGAACCTCCTTTACCGAAATACATTATACATGCCCTACTCACAAAAAGTTAGGGATATTTGTTTATCAGGTGAAATTTATGGAAAATGCAAAAACGTCAGTCTACAGTGATTTTATATCATGACAGTAGGAAATGTAAGTAGAAACATGCAACGGTGATTTCCTCATCTCAAACAATTCAACAACAGTGGTGGATATGCAACAAAAAAATGTTAATGTATCGATCAACTGTATCAATAATGTCAATGTGTCTGATGTCCAAATATGATCATCATGATGTAGAGGACTATTTAAACACCAACTCTAATTGAACCAGGACATTTATTGGTCCATTCATGGATCATTTTGCTGCTGTTAGAGAACAGACAGTTGTGTAAAAAGTCCTGAAACACTGAACCGTTGGACATGAGAAGGTCACATTTAGGTTAGAGCTCATTTTAGGTCCATCCTGAAATTTCACCTGGAAGTTGAATATCCCTAACTTTTCGTGTATGTGTATATTACATAATATATGTGGTCAAACATCCTCCTGAACATTGTGCTTCTGTAGATGTATATTTGTTCATGTAACAGATAAAAACTGTATTTTTGTTCTGAAACGTGATGCAGAATCTTCACCCTTTCATGCGTAGCGGTTACAGGAGTGGACAGCTATTCTCCACAGGGGTCTTAACCCTGTAAAACCTGACCCATTAAAAACAAGCAACAAAGTTCACATTTTGGGAATTAAAATTTTTTTAGCCCTTTTAAAATAATCCAAACAAATAATTTTGCCATATCATTTTGTTTATGACATATTTTTTGCATTATATTCAAAACATTGGGCATTTTTGGTGCATTTTATGTTAATGTTAACTTTAGACAAAAAATTTATGTTACCACCAATATTTTTAAAATAATAAACATTTCAGGTATTTATTTATTTATTTTATTTTTTATTTTTTACGTAAAACTTTTTACAGCCTTTTTATTTCCCTTGAATGGCATCATAATTTTAATATTTTGCAACTGAATAACAATATACATTAATGTAACTTTTTCAAAATGATCAAAGACATTCTGACAGAATGTGTGTAGGATGATTTAACATTAGTGGCCATATTAAAAAAAAAAAAAAAAAAAAGAAGCTTTTTCATCGTCTATAGAGGGACAATAATCCACCAGAGAAAAAATCTTGGTTAAAGTTCTTATAATACATGCATGAAAGGGTTAAAGTTCTGTCACGAACATAAACCACCACAGAGTCTGGGATGAATAATTCAACGCCCTTCGCTCTTATTTCAGGTTTTCTTTAAGAAGATCTTCCATGGCTGCCCTCTTAAAATAAACTGTTCTACGACCTGGGAAAACCCAGCGACTAAAGGTTGGATGAACTCCTGTGTCCTCTGTTTGATATAAGTGGGGTTTTATCTCCTGGACCTTCATGTGTCTCCTCCTCCATCAGACCAACATCTGATCCTCGGGGCTGAAGAGGGGATCTACACCCTCAACCTCAACGGACCCGAGGCCACCATGGAGCTGGTACCAACTTTATTTAATTTACACCAGTGAACGTTCACACTCTGGGCTGGAGAGACCTGAGATGAGGGTCATGGGGTTATACTCACAGAGAAGTCAGTTATGGGAGATAGTACCTCGGCCAATTATATGTTCTCACGATATGAAGCACTTTGGATGCCTTGAAACACACTTTATCAATCCAGTCCATTATCTTTTTTTTTTTTTTTTACAATCAAAGTTTTTTATTGATTTTTGACAAGAAAGATACAACATACATATCATTTTAACAACAACACTCTGCACTACACAGCCAGGACAATGAAACATAAAACTAGTAAAAGCACTACATCACAATAATAATACAATTAAAAAAAAGTAATAATAACAATAAAATAAGATAAAATAAAATAAAATAGCAACACAGTGGTGCAGTGGATATCACTCGTGCCTCACAACAAGGAGGTCCTGGGTTCGATTCCAGCACCAGTCAAGGTGGGACCTTTCTGTGTGGAGTTTACATGTTCTCCCCGTGTCTGCGTGGGTTTTCTCCGGGTACTCTGGTTTCCTTCCACCATCCAAAGACATGCACTAGGTTAATTGGTTAATCTAAATTGTCCATAGGTGTGAATGTGAGAG
>JAPTGZ010000006.1:40451389-40465729 GCA_029814645.1 Fowleria isostigma | reverse complement strand
TGTGATTGTATGTCAAACCTGCAAAAACATTTTCACAGTTGAGGAATTGGGGCCTAAAAACATAAAAATACATGTTTCAATTCACAGCCTCCAGCAACAATATTTGTAATAGAAGTGGACCGGATGAATGCGTGTTGGTTTGTACAGTATCTGTTTGACTGTATCTTTAAGACGGCTGTTACTCTAATCCTCACAGATAATATTTAAGTTATTCAGAGTCAGTTGAGGACAAACAGGGGGAGTACGTCCTTGAATCTATGCAGAGTCTGAGCTGTAGGACTTTAAACTCATTAAACTCATTGGTCTTCTGCTCGTCTCTGAACGGTTGAACGCTCTGTTAATGGTGTCGTATCCAACAGAAAGGTTAATTTAATTTAATGGAGGTTATTTATACCGTGTCCATTCATCCAGTTTTTTCAGTGTATTCAGAACCAAGAAAACAGTCTGGAATTGGGGGGGGGGGGTGTCTTTCACGATGTGTTATATGCACCAGCTTGTTTTTGTCTTGAGTTGAAGTCAGTTCCACGTCCACAAGAGAGACACAAGAGATTCTTGACAGCTGTTGTCAGTCGTTTGATTTAAAAATAAGGATTGAATTACAGATTACACCCTGTACTCAGATTACATCCTGTATTCTTAAATTTCTCTGATTAAAGTGTCAGGCTCGTCTTATCTGTGATTGGTTTACTCAGCGCCTGGTTAGTCCTGCCTTCATATTTGGATTCAAGCCCCGTGATTCCAGACAGACTTCTCACTGAGGAAGACGGATGGCTGGACAGGCTATGGTTATTTAGGTTTAATTCAATGTTCTTTTTTTTTTTTTTTTTTAATCATATATTTTTCTCAAGCAGAAGAAAAAAATTGACAATGTATGTGTATAAGGAATTAAATAGCAGAACAAATACATGAATAAATAAAGATGATCAAGACAATATAGCAGGTTTCCTGTATACTGGTAGTAACAAAATAAATTCAATATGTTCTGCTCAAAAAGGAGTAGGAACAAGAAGAAAACGTATTAAATCCCATCCACACCTCACATTTATACAACAAAACACATTACTTTCACTTCTTTACTGGCAAGATTATATTTTTTTTAGAGTCTTAATAATGAAAATAACAGTAAACAGATTAGGAAAACTGATGTATATTACACATAGTAACCGTCTAAATCAGAGGTCAGGAAACTTTTTGGCTAAGAGAGCCATGAATACAACTTATTATAAAATGTATTTCCATGAGAGCCATATAATATACATTTTTTTTTAACATTGAACACAACTAAAATATGCATTTTTAAGCTGGGCTTTTTTAACACTGTTTTTTCTGTAATTTTATTTTCAAATGTCAGTGGAATTATTCACTACCACTGCCAACGAGGTTCTGTATTCACCAGGGTTTGTCTGTCTGTCGGCAACAGAACTCAAAAAGTTATGGACAGATTTTAATGAAATTTTCAGGAAATGTCCAAAATGGGAGAAGGAACAAGTGATTAGATTTTGAGGATGATATGACATATTAGTCCCGTCTGAATGCGCAATTCTGTCCAACTGGCGCTAGTTATGGTCTCTGCTCTCTGGTCCGTGTGGGTGTGGGCGGGGCTACCTGCACTTCACTGAGCTGTGTGCGCGCAGAAGGGGGAGGGGCCAGGTACTCGAGCAAAAAAGTCATACAGAAGGACTGTTCCGACATAGGTGGAGATCTGCGCTTTTGAGTGCTTTTGTAGTTACTTATTATGTGAAGAAATGTCAGCTAAGATTTATCTGGGAGCCAGATGCAGTCATCAAAAGAGCCGCAGGTTCCCGACCCCTGATCTAAATGATAATCTGCATAATTTATAATATATTTCAACAATAATTACATACCAACAATGGTAAATGAGCACATACCAACAAAAATCTTTTACTTTATTTTTTTACAAAATTAGAACAGCAATTTGAACAAAATGTACTAGACAATATATGATCAATATGATTAAAGAAATATCCTTAAATAAGTGCAAAAAAAATCCTTCAGTTATTAAAATGATGTGGATATACTATGGAATTAAAGTCAGTTCAGTTTAAGGTGTTTTGTTCTCAGTCTGGTCTTTACTGTTTGTGATAAATGCTGTTGTTGTTGTTGTTGTTGTTGACAGCTGGAGCTGCTGGGTCACAGTATTTATGACTTCGTTCATCCCTGTGATCAGGAGGAGCTCCGAGACCTGCTGATGTCACGCCCAGGTCAGAACCAAGCACATTATCACATCCAACTTTTAGAAATAGACACAGGGTATGACCCATTTGGACGATCATAGGCTCTAGTTACCATGGAAACACCATCATCTTCTACAGCATTGATTCACCAGTAAAACCCCATGCAGTTGAATCAATGACACGCTGGGTTTATGTTCAGTTAATGATAGGTTTGGTTAAACAGTTGCTTTTTCTTGAGTTTTCTCTCTTTATGATATAATAACCCTCAACTTTTATTTGAGCTTTTCTGAACGTTAATGAAAAATGCAAAAATAAATGGTGACAAATCACTTGAGAAAGTTTAAATATATAGAAAAATTGATTTGGGAATGACCACACAAGTAGCTCTGGGTCTTGATGGGTTAATTTGTTTTTTGTTTTTGTTGTTACTGTTCCGTCCTTTTGAACCATGGTAACAAAAGTATTTATAATAGCATCTTTATGTTTTTATGAGCATTAATTCAACCATAAATATATGCAACAGCCATAAATACAACACAACAGATAAACCTCGGATAATGATGCCAATACATTGGTTCGTTCTTATCAAATACAAACAAATACCGTTCACTCCGTTACTGTAGACTGATCCAACAGTGAAAAACAGCAGAGGAGGTGAAAATAATCCAGACTTTTGACAGTTTCATTCTGTCGTTTTCAGGCTTGAATAAGAAACAGATGAAAGAACAGCAGGACGACAGGAACTTCTTCCTGAGAATGAAGAGCACGTTGACCAGCAGGGGGCGCACCGTCAACATCAAGTCTGCCTCCTGGAAGGTACCCGTTGTGGATGTGCATTTATTACACAGTTTTAAACTTTTAGCACATAATAATGATAATTAATGGCTGGATATTAAAAGTTAAATTCTTCCTGGAAAAAAAAGATGGAAAAGAATTTGGCAAAAAAGACATTTTCTGTCACTTTTATTTCAAGAACAACATAAAGAACTCCAGTCCTGTTGTAACGATAGTCCTTAAAGGGTTAACTCTTCTTCTGCAGGTTCTTCACTGTACCGGTCACATGCGTCCGTTCAGCAGCTCCACGTCGCCCCCTGCCGCCCAGGTGATGAGCGTGCTCTGTGAGCCCATCCCCCACCCGTCCAGCGTCGACTTCCCCCTGGACACCGCCACCTTCCTGACCCGCCACAGCATGGACCTGCACTTCACACACTGCGAGGGCAGGTAGGACGACCTTTGACCCCTGCCCGGTTCGCGACTAAAACCTCGTCGTCCGTTTGTGTTTGATTATTTCTGTTTGACGTCTCAGGGTGATGGAGCTGGTCGGGTACAATCCTGACGACCTGATTGGACGCTCGGCCTTCGAGTTTTACCATGCGCTCGACTCGGATCACATCAGCAAAAGTCTGCACACGCGTAAGAAAGGAAATAAGTTTTAACCATCGACAGAACACCAGCACCGATTTAACAGATGTATGAAATGGTTCATTAACCCTCAGACACATGAGAGTCTGGACCCTAAACTCTACAATAAATGGGTCAAAATGAACCAATGTGTTGAAATAAGTGTGTTTTAATGACACCTGTTATTTTATCATATGAAAAATTATCATTTGTATTATATTTTAGTCCACAAAAGAATGATTTTATGTTTGAAAAATGTTTTATATTTCCATCATTTAAACTTTTTTAACAAAATATTTATATCTATGTATTTTGATCATTTGTAAAGTATATATGGTATATGAAAGTAATACAACCATGCCAACATCCATTTTTTGAGTGAGTCCTTTGGTTTTGCAGTAGAATGAATAAAAGGTTCAGCTTGATTCAATCTCAAGACCAGTCAAATTCTATCGTAATAATCTATAAATAATGAAAACTCCAGATTTTTCTGTCTTGTTTGAGTGTGCATTTAAAAAAAAAAAGTGAAGATCTTGAACAACCTGAAATGTCTTAAGAGAGATTAGTTCAATTTTACCAATATTTTGTCTTTTATTAAATGTTCTGTGCATTTGTAGACCCTCTGTGATTTGTAAGTTGTAATGAACATTTGTAAATGATAAACTGAGGCTTACTGTTAAATTACTCTAATTTTCCTTTAGAATTTTCAGGTTGTTCATGGTTGTTCTCAGGGGTTTTTAAGGATTATTTGTAGATGTAAACATTTTCATGCAGTTTTACTTTTTACACTAAATAAACTTTGTAGTCGTAAAGCATTCATCGTTTTGTAAAGATCTGAACCCTATCTCTATTGTTAAATGTTCTGTCAGACATAACGTATTCATACATGTTTCCGTCTTCCATGTGCAGTGTTGTCCAAAGGTCAGGTCAACACCAGACACTACCGCTTCCTGGCGAACCACGGCGGCTTCGTCTGGGCTGAAACCCAGGCGACCGTCCTCTACAGCAGCAAGACGTCGCAGCCCGAGGCCATCGTCTGCCTCAACTTCATCCTCAGGTACTTTCAAATTAAGACCAATGTCCCAGTATCCGAGTGTCATGTTCTACCAAGAGTCAAACCCCAGTTGAATGTGTGAGGTCATCAGGTTCTGTTCTGTGTTCGGGTCCTGTGGTCTGGATGCAGGCACGAATCAAGCCCAAGTGAACATCAGTGTCAAAAATTACATTTTCATTTATCATTTCTCAAGTAGGCTCATTTTTTTCCCTCTTTTATGGAACTGTTTACAAAATTTCAATATCACTTGTAGAAAAAAGGATATAAAGATTTAATCAATATAAAATGAAAACTAAAAAGGACTAAAATGTAAATGCATTATTAATATTAATGTAATAAATGTAATTTTTTTTTTTTTTAGTTTTTAGTCAAAATTGTTGAAGTTTGTAGAGATTGTCCCAAGGAACATAGATACAAAATTTGAAATAAATCTGACCAATAGTTTAGTCAAACAAGATTATTGAAATCTAGACATTGGTGACCTTGAGTTTGACCCTTCAAGGTCACTCGAGGTCAAAGGTTATGTCCTCAAATGAAAGTCTATATATGATTTCCTATCAATGATCAATAGTAACTATACTGATACCTGTATCCATTTACATGTTATAATGGTCCGTATTTTGATGGTTTAAGTGAAGGCACATTTGTTAGTATTTCAAAAATCTAAAAACAAAATAAAAATCCACATTTGTCAAACCTGTGAACATACTTTGTAGACATAATAATCGCTCCTGGCCTGTCGGCTGGTGAGATGGTGTTATGTAACTCCATCAGCTGTGAGCCAGGAGTATTTTTAGGGCTGTAACAACAGGAGTGGGCGAGGACTCACAGTGACGAGGACGGATGAAAACACTGACGGTTTGTTGTCGTGTTGTTGTGCAGCGCCGTAGAGCAGCCAGACGTGGTCTTCTCCTCAGAGCAGCTCCGATGCACCCGGCCCAAAGCTGAACCCCCGTCACCGGCATCGGACGACGCCGACAAACCTGAGCCGTGTCCCTCTGGTCCTGACGCTGAACACGCGATGGAGTCGAGTCAGACGGAGCTGTTCTCCAAACTGAAGGAGAAACCGGAGGAGCTCCTCCAACTGGCTCCTCAGGCCGGAGACGCCTTCGTATCGCTGATGGGAGGTGAGGAGGTTTCACAGCAGTGCCTTCATTTACCCTCCATCAGAAACCACTGGGGATCCACCTTTTAAAGGAGTTGTATTATGCTTTTTAGGATGTAATTTTACATTTTCAAACATTTCTTTGTGGTCCACATAAGCTATAAATGCTATGTTTGGGTCTGAATTCTTCATTAATTCAACTGCACAGGTCCATTTTCACGTCCATTTATGACTAATGAATTGAAAACAAGTTGTTTTGAGCACTGGCCCAGTAAAAACACCTGGAAAACTCTTCAAAATTATTGAAATTATAATCAGACCAGCCAGTTAAGGCGTTAAAGGTCTACACATGTCTTTAATGGACAGTTGTGTAGAAATATTAGTGTAAATATGCTTTAGAACCGGGAATTAGCCGTATGGACTACAACCACAGCACCTGGAGGGTTCAAACGCAAACTTTATCAACTATTAGGGTCCAGAAATGCACAAATAAATGAACCAGAGGCTAAAAAAAAGTAGGTTTAGCAAAATGTCACTCCTTTAAAACCTAAAATTTGGTTGAAATGAAACTCGAACTAAGACGGTGAATCTGTGTGATTGAGGAGGCTTTCTTTTGTTTTAGTTTGATGTCTGTGTAAGTTCTATTTATTCCTCTTGGTTTAACTGGAAGTTTTCAAGAGTGAAACAAATCCAGTTGAACCTAGAAGAACCACCAAGAAGTGTCTTAGTTTGTATCCAATCTAAATTTAAGGACCGTAGAACAGAGGGTTCCTGTGAGGTCTTCAAAAGTCTTAAAAGGGTCATATTTATCTAAACTCTCTTATATTAGTCTCTGGTTCATTTATTTGTGAGTTTAGACCCAAATAGTTCATATAGTTTGAATGGGAACCCTCCAGATGCTGTAGTTCTATCTTTATATTCATTTTGGGGAAAGAAATAGTGGATTTCTACAACCTGTTTAAATTTCTTCTTAATTTGTTACATCCATAACTAGTTGCATCACGACCTTTGCACATATAAGGTCGAGACTTCCTGTGAACATTTGTGAGTATGCCATAGTTGTTTGTCAGCAGCAGCGGTTGTAGTTCATACAGAAAATATCCAAACTTTGAGCCCATTACTTAAAATGTTCAGCTGTTGGTTGTATTAACAAACACAAGTGTCTGAATGTGACAGAGCAGCGCAGTCAGCAAACTGGAGGGGGGGTGTGTGTGTGTGTGTGTGTGTGAAGTGGCTCATTTGCATTTAAAGGGCCAGCGCTCAAAACCACCTTCCTGGTGTCAAGAGTCAGAAATAGGGTTGAAGATGGACCTGTGGAGATGAATTAATGAAGAATTCAAACCCAAAAATAGCAGTTACAGTTTATGTAGACCACAGGGAAATGTTTGAAAATTAATAATTTAATTTAAAAAAGCAAAATGTCACTGCTTTAAAAGTCTAGAATTTACATGTCTGCATCTAGTACCATAAAGTCTTTAAAAGGTATAAAGGTTGATATGGTAGGTCTTAAGTTATGTTGCCATAAACTTGTCCAAACTGTAACGTAATATTAGTCGACTCAGTTCCACCCGTTCCAACTTGATAATTTATACTGAAATTAGGAACCAATTACCACTGCATTTTTAGCCCCTGGTGAGAAATGACTGAATGGTGGGAATCTAGGCGTTGGAGTAAAATAATACATTTTCCTAAATTTTAGGAGTCATGAATTTTTGCCTGTATGGCCATGAAATAGGCTGTAAACTCTGTTCTGAATAGTCTTAAAAAGGTCTAAAAGTCTAAAATTTAACTTGTTGAAACCCAGGATTCCTACGCAAGTATGGAAAGTATGGAATTTGATTTTATAAATTTTCAGGTTTGGAAAAGTATGGAAAATGGAACCAAATGTATGGAAAAATATTCATGTTTCCAAAACATTAAACATTTTACTAAAACATTAAATTATGAATATCTAAAAGAAGAAATGTATTGATCTGTCTTTAAGTTTTTTTAGGTACTTGCTAGTGCAACTAAAATGTTTGTGTGAGAGCACATACAGCACAAATTCAATATGTTCTGCTCAAAAAGGAGTGGGAAGAAGAAAACTTATGAAATCCCACCTAAATCTCAAATCTGTAAAACATGTTACTTTTGCTTCCTTAATGATAAATTTGCTTCTGTTCAGAATCCTAATAATGAAACATATTCAAAATAATGAAAACAAACTATTAATTCCATCATTTATTTACATGATACACATGTATTTACTCAAATGTCACAAGTTATTAGAATTTTTTACCAAGTCACCTGAAAATTAGGGTCTGTAAAAAGTATGGAATTTGGAAATTTCAAATGTAGGAACCCTGGAAACCTGTGGGAACCCTGAGAACAGCAGCTCAGACATGACCTCCAGAGTGTACCCTCGGTGATGCCTTCACTGGTCCTGTTTTCCATCTGACCCGTCTGCTCCGTTTCCGTCCTCAGGATTCATCGAGCTGTCATTTGCGAGTCCGTCCGACTCCTCCTCCGTCTCCGATGACCCTCAGGACCTGTGCAGTCCACAGCTGAAGCGCCTCCTGTCGCCCATCTTTAACCCCGTCAGTCCGGCCCCGTCATCGTCACTGGCCTCCACACCGGAGCCTTCACTGGTAAGTCCATCCTCTGGATCTGTACTGGTTCCACTGGTTCTACTGGTGCAGGGTTTGTGTGTTTACCTTCATCTGTGTCTCAGAGCCCATGTGGTGAGGAGGAGGAGGAAGAGGAGGAGGAGGTGGGGACCAGTGATGTGAAGAAGTTCTTCGCTGTTTGTCCAGAGGACGGTCAGTGTAGAGGAACTCCACAGGTAGGATCTGAAAACAAACATAGGGTCTTTATGACGTGGGTTCATGTTTCTGCTCGTGTTGACAAATGCACAATATGGACAAAAGTATGTGGACACGTTGAATTCAGGTGATTCTCCTCTGACAGGGTTTAGGATAAAAACAGTAATGACTAATGTCAGAATGTAGTTTACATTAGGATAAATATCCTTGTATTGGTTTGTTTGGTTTAAATTATCTTTGTTTCCAAAATGCCTCAGATGGTTTTCACTAAATTTCTCTATTAATTTTGTTTTGTTTATCCATGACTATTACTTTGAATGTTCTACCTCAAAATTTCCAAATTATTTTTAGAGCTGACTGTAAATAGTTTCTACCACAGCAAACAACTGACTTTATTCACATCTCACTGTAACCCTTTCATGCACGATATCCACAGTGCATTTCAACTTGAGCCTAATTAGCAATAAAGTCAATTTAAAACAATCTGAATACCTTTTTTTTTTCCCTAGTTCATGCATAAAAGGGTTAAGGGAATATTGAGGTTTATAAACTGTATGGACAGAAATACTGACACATGATGGCTACAGCTGTAAGATGTCCTGTTCATGATGAGCTGAGATTAAACATCAATATTTTATTTGATTATCTCAACATTTTTCATTTTTTTGTATCCCAGAAAACAAACACCTAAATTTAACTTGTCCCAATACTTTTGTCCATATGTGTATGTCGGGAGTAAACTGAGAGAAGGTGTAGAATGAATATTCAAAGACAATCAGGCAAAAATATTTAAATTTTTCACAATAAAAATTCTATTGTACTGAATCAAACTGGATAAAACTGAGCACAACTTCTGTGTCTGTCACAAAATGTAGATTCAAGATAAAATTTATGCAGAAAAAATGTCTTGATTTAAAAAATCTCTTTTGCAAGAGCGTCATGGCCAAGACACCGACGCAGAAGTTACAGACAGGAGAAGTTTCAGCCAAACATCCACTAAAAACATTCATATAGAACATCATCGGCAAAAGTGACAGTAAATTTTTTTAAAAATTGAGGGATTTTTCCATTTGAAGTTGTGGATTTATTCTCAGCTGTTTCAGTTCCTCAAACATTAAAATGTGTTGAATGTGTTTGTGTGGCTCATCAGAACATGGAGGAGATGGACCTGGACATGTTGGCTCCTTACATCTCCATGGACGACGACTTCCAGCTGACCTTCCTCAGCAGCCTTCCAGAGGTCACAGACCAACCATCCTCCTCATCTTCATCAGAACCAACACCCGCAGGCGCCATCAGCAGGAAACGGTATGTGTACATATGTTAAAGACAAGGTCCCTGAACACAACACCGTGACGTTCAAGAATACAATAACAAAGAATTTAACAATATTAAAAGTATTTAAAATCAAAAAAGAGCAATAAGAATAAATATTCTACAAAATTAATGAAACATTGAAATAAATACAAAAACACAAAAATGATCGTAAGTAAATACACAAAAGAAATCTAATAAGTAAAATATTAAATAAAATCAATAGAAAAAGTAGCAATGTCAATTAAACAAAAGCAGTAAAATTAACAAATAAACTATAATCGAAAAAAAATGATCAAAATGCAAAATCAAGAAGCACAACACACAAAGAACAAACATTAAAATGAACAAAACAAGCAAGAAAATGGAAACAAACAAAAAAAATAGCCACAGATTTGAAAATTTAGGCTCAGTGTCATCAACAGAAATTCAGTTTTTGAATTGGAAAAGTTTTAGGAAAAAATGTTAGACAATTTTAAGAATCAGTGCTACATGTCGACATAAATGGGACTTTATCAGATTGCGTCATATTTCCTCTTAAATCGACATTTTCTTAACATGTGGACGATTAAAACACTGACGTCGTCGTCACTGTCAAACTAAACCTGTTCCTGACGCCTGTCGTTTCCTGAATCGAGGGTTTTTCTCAGTTTGCGTCTTAATTTCAGTTCGATTTCACTTCATTGACGTCGTCTGTTCTCTGGTTTGTTTTTACTTTAATGTCAGCTTCATTCATTGATCTGCCGTCGCCGTGGAAACGTTCACTCTCAGCCTTGAGTTAAATCTATTTGCGTGTCCTCAGATTAATGCAGCGTTGTAAATGTTATAAAAGTTGTGTGTGTGTGTGTGTGTGTGTCTCAGGACCCTGGACCTGGACCTGCCGTCTCAGCTGCTGATTCAGGACAAACGACACAAACAGAATCCTTCATCAATGGAGGAGGAACTGCTGCTCAGCCACAGGTTACTGGTGAGTCAACACATCCTCATCTGACAAAAAAGAGCAACAAACAAAAAAGACCGAAATAGAACTAGAACCACAGAACACTGTACGACCTAAATATGGACATACGACAACTGGACCAAGACGTCGTCATGGTTTTAGTCTTGAGTTGTGAATTTTGTCTTTTTAGATTCTGAAGTCACTGATGAGTCATGTTTAAGAATATTAATGTCAGAATACTTTGTTAATCCTAGGGGAAATTATTGTGTTGCATTTGGTCCATTCAAGTAGAATGAGAAGTAGCAGGGAAAAAAATGACCAATTTGACAAAAAAAAATAAAAATTATATTTATTTATTTATTTATTTTTTAAAACACTATTAAGACACAATTAGAACAGCAATTTGTACAATATGTATGAAACAAGACATTTTCAATATAATTGACCCAAAGCATCGACTCGTCTATATCATTCAATAAATGTTAAACCACTAATCCCATTAAAACATGTAAATAATTGGTGTAAAATGCAGTTCATCTTTTCATGGCCATCAGATATGACTCATGTGGATTTTCAGAGGCTCCATGGTTACCGTGGAAACGCCATCATCTTCTACAACATTGATTCACCAGTAAAAACCCATGGAGTTGGATCAATGACAGTGAATGGAGACGCTTGATTTTACTTTCAATTATTAATATTTGCTGGGGAAAAAAAAAAAAACTTTCTGGAGTTTTCTGTTTCTGAAATAATTTTCAACTGAAATCTGAACATCCACATGATCAGTGAATAAAATTTAGGAAAATATCCAATTTCCACTGAAAAATGCACAAAATGCAGAGCATAATAGTATGATAAATGGTGATCAATTATTTAAGAAAGGTTAAATACAGAGAAGAATTAATTTGGAAACTCACACAAAAGTAGCACTGTGTCTTTTTGGGTTAAATAAATAAATGTGCAAAATATTGTGATTGTAGACTGTGTTGGCATTCACATCAGATCCATGATGTTAAGTGTTGGTTTCTGTGACACAAACATGCTAATTAGCGTCAGCTGAAATGCCATATAATCCAATTGGAAATCAATGCTATTAACTGGTATAATGAAGTTTGCTTTTTTTAAAATCAGTGTTTGAAACCTTTAGTGGACATTTTAGACACTGCAGGTGTTGAGTGTTTTTATCATAGCTCATAGTTAAGTCCCAGAGACTAGTGAGTGTGGTTTACATGGAAGCTCTGACATACACATCAGCAGAAAATGACATATTTAATCGCTTTAATATTCTATCATGTGCATTTTAATTAATTGGATATTCTGCTGTACATTTTGGCTGGGATTAAAATAATGTATTTAATGTTTTTACACCTGAATTATGTCTCTGAGCTCGTCTTTATCCTCTGTCCAGGGCTGTCTGGATGAAACCGACCAATCAGAGCTGGGGCTGGGGGCAAGCCGGAGAGGGCGGAGTCAGCTGCTCACAGACCGGGACCCTATTTTAGGAGGCGTTCAGGGACTCTGTGACACTCCGGGTAAGAGTGACTCATGTACAAATGTATGAAAACAGTTAATTTACCGTCTATGACATAGGTTCATTAAGACTGAGTCTGACACGCGGGGGCTTCATGGTGCATTCAAGTGCACCTCATTGGTCATGAAATCAAAAATGCTCCAATTTCCGAAAAGGTTCTCTTGCTTTCCTTTGACATTTTTTACATCTAAACACCACATAATCTTGTACAGTGGGTGTTTTACTGCAGTATTCAAGTAAATGATGTTAAATTTGTGTTTGAGCCTAACACTGATCAGACTAATTTTCCAAAAGAGTGATGTGTTAAAGTGATAAACATGTTTTTCATCTATAAACAGAATCATAAGACTCAGTCATAATAAAAGTGTGAGATATCGTATTAAAACCAGTGACAAACACAGGCTGCAGAAGTGACCTTTTTAAATCGGTGATCCTTGGTCAATTTAAGAGCAGTTCAGGGCTTCATTTCACCACAAGAAAATACTGTATTAAAGCAAAAACAATGCAGCGAAAAGGTCTGAAATATAGCTGCATGCATGGAAATGGATGTTGAATTTTACCTGAACTACTCACATTCAGACCCTGAAAACAAGAGGCAGAGTCTGTCCTAAAACCTCCTGTTCACCCAGTTTACAGATGGTAGGGATTAGAAGATACGAAAACGCTAAAGCACTCATCTGGGTAGACCATTATTTAATTTTACCACTATGCAAATATTGACAAGTGGAAATTAGTCTCCTATAGCTCAAAGAGACTCTTTAGCAAAATAACCACTTTTTTAGACTAATTGATCAATTTTCTGTACAGTAATTATAAATATATTTTATTTTTGTAGCAAAGATGCTAAAGAAAAGAGAAAATAATGGATTAAAGCTAAAATTTTAAATACACATGAAAAACGGTTTAAGGCGATGTTCAGACAGCAGGTAATAAAGCACAATTTGGATTTTTTCAGATTTTTTTGTGTCCTTTTTGTGTTCATATTACACATTAAATGAGACTTCTACCAGTTTTGAGTATGAACTGAATGCGACCTTGAAATGACACGCATGTACAGAAGAGGTCCTGATGTCATACATGACGGCGCAGACACACACGTTTACAGAAGTAAATGTTTTCCCGTCGCTCTTCCTCCTGGGACGCAGAATTGTGACGTTTGTCGCATTTCAATGATGTAAAAGTCAGATAAATGTGACCTGGCCGTTCAGACTGAAGTCACATTGTAAAATATCAGATACATATCGGATTTAGGACCACATATGAAAGTGTCCTGGGTCATTAGTGTCGTTCAGACCGTCTTTAACAGATCAGATACAGGTCACATATGGGCAATAAATAAATGAACAATAATAATAATAATGATGATAATAATCGGATTTGGGCCAGATTTACCTGCAGTCTGAACGTGGTGTTAGTTTTGTGTACCTGCTGCTGATGAGTCCAGTCCAGATGTGTGAGGTCAGAACATCTGCAGGGCGTGTTCAGGTCCAACAGCGCCCTCTGCTGGTGCGTGGACACCATGTGAACGCTGCGTCTAAACTCCAGACTCACTGACATGTACGACTGCAGCCTGTGTTGACGGACCATTTCAGATTAAAACCAGCAAATTATGTGAACGCTGAGGCAGCACTTTGACAAAAAATATTGGTTCACATCATGTCTACATCTGTAAGGTCCTGTGCATGATTTAAGATAAAAACCTCAATATTTACTTAAAGTTTAGTGGGAGATTTTTCTTCCTCAGATGTAAAGAAAATAGTCATGGAAAAAATTCTTCAATCCTATGTTTTCTTCAATTCCTTGTTCATTTTAATTCCTGGTTCAACTAAAGGTACATTTGTTTGGACAAATATCATGATAACACAAATATCTCATAGTGGTTTAAGTTCAGAGCTGATATCTATACATTTTCCTTTTTATAGATAACCAAAATCACATCAGTTCTTACATCAATATCTATGACATTGTACTGATAAAAACAGTGCTTTTATTCATTCCA